>JAOTQJ010062724.1:0-13680 GCA_025642045.1 Solanum sejunctum | reverse complement strand
GGAGGTATCAAGCCTCAATCACAATCCAAGGAATGATGTGCCTTGGAGTTGGGAAGTAGCTCACTTGGTCTATGATGATGGTCTATTCCTATGCTTGCTCTAATTCTATATAAGCATATGATTCACTAATATGTTTTACTTCAATCATCATTCATACATGACATATTGATAGTATGATATCTATTGTCTATGTTTATGCATTT
This sequence comes from Solanum sejunctum, assembly GCA_025642045.1. Classification (NCBI taxonomy): domain Eukaryota; kingdom Viridiplantae; phylum Streptophyta; class Magnoliopsida; order Solanales; family Solanaceae; genus Solanum; species Solanum sejunctum. The sequence goes on along the minus strand of JAOTQJ010062724.1, from coordinate 13,477 downwards.
TGCCTGTAATGTCTATCTCTTATTGCATTGCATCCCATATACTTAGTATATTTAAATGTACTAATGCATACTCTATGCCTACGTGATGTTACCATGTAGGAACCGACACTCCATTTGGTCATCCTCCTCCTCCAAGTGGCTAGTGATATCTGTTTAAGCTAGTTGGTGAGTCCTCATGTTTGTGGGAAATATCTATGTTCTTATGCTATGTATTTAAGACTATCTTTCCTTTTGGGGTATACTTGACTACGAGGGTGAGCACGATTGCTTGTCTTGGCTCTCACTAAGTTCTATATTAGAGGTGTTATTAGACAAAATATATATTATGCTTGAGCTTTGACTCACTTATGATATCCAAGTTATTTAAATATGATTCTCTCTTCCTTAGTCCTACTTTCCCTTATTTATGTTTCTTATGTCATTTTATGTTGCTTCTACGATCAAATATGTGATGATATGCACTGAGGCTTGTTTGAAGTTCCTTCGGGCTCCCTATTCGTCAGTCACATCTAGGCCCTAAGCTTGGGTCATGACAAAGATGGTATCAGAGCACTAGGTTGTTAGATCTTCGAGTCAAACATACCGTATTAATTAGAGTCTTAGTCATGGTTGTATCATGCACCATAACTATGAGTAGGAAGCTATAAGACGTTTTAGGAAATGTTTCCCTTTTTTATGTTCTAAGTCATGCCATAGAGTTGGAGTATGTTTTTCCCTCTAATAATTGTTCTTTGCTATGCTAGATCATGCTAACATTTGAGAAAGAAGGGACCAAACTCCCGAGAGCAACCTACCAATGGTGAGCTCCAGAATGCCCTCACTATTCTTGCCCAAGTTATGGCCAACCAAGTCAATCAAGGGGCCTAAGCCCCTTATGCTACTACCCTGGGAGTTAGGGTAAGGGACCTCTTAAGGATGAATCCTCTGGTATTCTATGGGTCAAAGGTGGATGAAAATCTATAAGAGTTCATTGAGGAGGTTTACAAGATCTTGAGTGTCATAGGTGTGGGGCCGAATGAAAAAGTAGAGTTGGCGACTTACCAACTTAAAGGGGTAGCCCAAATATGGCATGATCAATGGAAGGGGAGAAGGAAAACAGTCATGTGGTGCTTTGGAATGAGTTCAAATGGGCTTTTCTTACTCGATTTTTCCCTCTTGAGCTTAGGGAAGCTAAGTTGGTAGAGTTTTTGAACTTGAAATAAGTTGCTATAAGTATGAGGGAGTATGCCCTCAAGTTTAATCAACTTTCAAAGTATGCTCCTCATTTGGTGATCGATCCTAGATCTAGGATGAATAAGTTTATGATAGGGGTCTCCGACTTGGTGAATGAAGAATATCAGTCTGCCTTACTAATTAGTGACATGGACTTATCCCATTTGATGACTTATATTGAGCAAATGGAGGAGGAGAAGTTGTGGAAAAGAAAGGGTAATGAGGCCAAGAAGGCTCGATTTGATGGTGCCTCCCAAGATCTAGAGCCCGGCGGTGCTACAAATAAGAGGATGACTATTAATAGGGTGACCAACTTATAGGGGCAAGATGGCTATGAAGGAAGAACTAATCCTAAGTGTCCAAGGTATGGAAGGTACCATGGTAGGCTATGTTTGAGGAAGACCAATGCTTGTTATAGTTGTGGAGATGAGGGTCAAAGATAATAGATTGTCCTCTTAGGCCCAAAAAGGGTAGAGGTGGTGAGGTTGATTAAGGGGATGCTCCAAGACATAATTAGTTATATGCTCTTCAAAGGAGGCAAGAAGTAGATGAGGCACCCAATATTGCTACTAGTATGTTGAAGTTTCCTTGACTTTGATATATGTGTGTTATTAGGGTCAATGTGGGATTATTTCTTTCTTTATTCTTTTGATGGCTAGAAAGTCCATAAGTGTTGACCCGTGTTCATATTGCATTTGGTTTTGTCTTGTGACTTGTTGGAGTTGGTCCAGTGGTTTTGTTGTTATACTTGGGATGGGATAGTTGCATGCATGTTATGTTTTCATGTATAGTAGGACTCGTAGAGTTAGATTTTGACTCCCAATGAACCCATCTTGAGTGTGAGGGTGTCAAGTGCTAGTAAAAACAGGTATGTCCATTCTTGTCTTAAGGTTCAATTGATCTAAGGGTCACCTATGTTCTTATTGCATAGAAGTCTTGCCTTGTGATCTTTGTTGAACTTAGCTTGATGTGTTAGAGGTCTTGAAGTAGTTTGGGATACTTGTATGGCATATTCCAATAAGTGTAGAACCCGTAAGTTTGTAATATGATTGTTGAGCATGGTCGGTCTATTTGGTCAACTACAATGGGTTAGTCGCTTCTCGAAGATTGACTTTTGGTTAGAGCTTTGTCCCCAAGAGAGCATTATTAGTATTGGTGGTGTTGTTTGGTTGAATTATGTATTGGCTATGTTTATGAGTTTCATGATTTGGGTCTTTAGTCCCTACCTTGTTATGCTTGTGGTGGTCTTTAGTGTTGAAGTATGGATTTGATTAGAGCTTGTGATTTTTGGGGGTAGTATGCAAGTCTTGGATGATAGGAGGTTGTTTGCTAGATATGATAGGTGTGAATGAAGGATAACAAAAAAATGGCTAGAATTCTTTAAAGGTCATGATAAGGATGTGCATTATTTTCCTGGTAAGGCTAATGTTGAGGTCGGTGCTCTAGGTAGCATAGCGTTGGAGGAAGTTGAGACTGGCGGCGTAGTGTTCTTGTTTGTTCCAAATCTTCTTGGGTTGGATAGGTCTAGATTAATCAAGGCCTCGATTCCGTCTTATTAAGGTTGGAAGTTTTAGGCGAAGAGGGGTAGGGTGGAGGTTGTCTCCTAAGGGGGAGATGGTAGTTCGTGCAACAAGTGGAATAGGTGTGGTTAAGGTTGACAATGAGTTATGGTTGTGAGTCCTTTTAGAGTGTAGAGGAAGTTGGTAAGGTTGCTTTTGGATGGGAGTTGTCTATGGTCATGGTTCATTTGATTTTGCATCCTTCTAGACTGAGGGGATGTGTTGGTGACTCTAGTACTGTAGAACTCCTCGAAGTTATGGGTGTTGTGATAGAAGAGTTGACTTATGAGGAGGTTTAGTGGAGAAGTTGTGTGGATATGAGTGAAGATTAATTGATAATGATGTAGGGTTCTTCAAGGCCCTTTAGAAGAGGCGTCTATTCATATGTGATTCTCGGGGAGCTGGTGCGGGCATGGAGAAACAATGTCCGTATTTTTTTCAGTCTATTCAAGCTTATGATAACACATCAAGTCTTATTTCTATGATTCCAAGCCTTATATTTCATCCCCTATGTCATTTATATACATTCATGTTTAAGTCAGCAAATTCATGATGATTTTACACTTATGTTAAGATTTTGAAAATGGTGTTAGAACTATAATGTTGTATTCTTGTTGGGGATGATTTGGTTATGATCACTCTTGTCTTGTACATCTCTTTTACATTCGGAAACAAATGTTCCTAAGGGGGAGATATTCAAACGATCCCCAAAAAGTGCCCGAAAATGTGCCTCAAAATTCTCAAACTTTTAAATTCCATATATCTCAAAATTCGTGCATAATATTGCAAATCTGACTTCATATTTTTTGTTCAGGGGGTCAAAATTAGGGTAGAAAGGGTCTAACCCCGATTTTAGAGCAATCGAACAATAATTTTTTAATTTTCTAAAATTTTGATTTTCAGAACTAATCCGCGACACGGCTGCGATGCACAACTATGGCGGACCAGTGTAAATTGTCCTTTGAGATAGGTCCACATCACGGACCAGACCAGGCCTGAGTATTTTGTTACCAGTGATTTTTATCTCGGTCCAAGGCTTTTGGGTCTTGGGCCTAAATGTTCCCAAACATGTTTTTATCTATACTTAACCTTATTTTACCTTCAAATCATCCTAAATATTCCCCAATACTCACTCAAATACTTAGCCATATTTTCACTCCCAAATTCAAGTCCCAAACCCTCATCCTAAGCTAAGGTTTTCCTTCAAGGTTCTTCTTCAAGCTTCAAGTCTCCATCTCCAATCTTCACCAAATTCATCTCCAAGCTAATGTATGTGGTATTGAACCATTGGGTCCTTCCACTCATGGTGCCTAAGATTCCTTTTTACTTAAATTGGATGATTTAAAGTTGATTTTACATGTGGCTTTTGTATATTAAGAAATTTACTGCACGGTGATTTGAGTTCATGAAAGTATGATTATTTTAGCATGTTTTGAGCTCTAAATCTTGGATCTAATGTTGGATTTAAAGAAAGGTGCTGATGTATATTGCTTGAGGGTGTTGCAAGATGTTGATTGATGGTTTTACAATGGATTTTCTTTCAAGATTTCACTCTTGAATTACATGGTTTTGCACTAGCACTACATACCCACTAAGTGTTTGATAAAATGTCCGGCTAGGATTTTTTGAGGAATTGAAGGTCCAATGCATGTCTTATGAGTTGAATAGTGTTATGATGATTATATGATGATGAAATAATGATAGCATGATGGTAAATCAATGGTATACATATGATGTATAATGATGAGAGAAAATGTAGGTATATGATGACCTTGTAATGATGAAATTATGTTATATATGTGCTGAATTCATGAAAAGTATTTATGATATTGCAAGTCAATCACCTTGTTGAGGGGATGCCAAGTCTCAATTACCTCATTGAGAGGGTGCCAAGTCTAAATCACTTTGTTGAGAGACTGTCAAGTCTCAATCATCTTATTGAGAGGGGGCCAAGTCTCAATCACCTTGTTGAGAGGGTACCAAGTCTCAATTACCTTGTTGAGGGGGTACCAAGCCTCAATTATCTTAAAGAGGGGGTGTCAAGCCTCAGTTGCCTTGTTGAGGGGGTATCAAGCCTCAATCACCATTCAAGGAATGGTGTGCCTTGGATTTGGGAAGTAACTCACTTGGTCTATGATAATGGTCTATTCCTATGTATGCTCTAATTCTATATAAGCATATGAGCCAACTATCGAATCATTGCAATTGATGTTCGATCACTTGAAGGAGTAGAAATTATTGGAAGAGATGAGGCATTCACTAACATGTTTTACTTCAAGTATCATTCATACATGTCATATTGATAGTATCTTATCCATTGTTATGTTTATGCATTTTGCCTATGATGTCTATCTCTTGTTGTATTGCATTCCACATGCTTAGTATATTCAAGCGCACTAATGCATCATATGATGTTACCTTGTAGGAATTGGAGCTCCATTTGGTCATCCTCCTCCTCCACGTGGCTAGTGATAACCAATCAAGCTAGTTGGTGAGTCCTCATATCCGAGGGCAATATCTATGTTCTTATGTTATGTAATCTTTCCTTTTGGGGTATACTTGACTATGAGGGTGAGCCCGGTTGTTTCTCTTGGCCCCCACTAAGTTCTATGTTAGAGGTGTTGTTAGACAAAATATGTAGTATACTTGAGCTTTGACTCACTTATGATATCCAAGCTATTTAAATATGATTCTCTGTCCCTTATCCCACATTCCCTTATTTATATTTCTTATGTCATTTTATCTTGCTTTCGCGACAAAGGATGTATGATGATATGCAATGAGGCTTGTTTGGAGTTACTTAGGGTTCCTCATTCGCCGGTCACGTCAAGGCCCTAGGCTTGGGTCGTGACGACAAATCCGATCTCAGATTTCCCATCAGAGCTGTGGAAGACATGTTGTGCGCACGATTATATTTTAGAGGCATTTCAATAATTTTACGGGGTGTTATAGTATTATTGTGTGCCATTGACGGCTTGTTTAGGATCGTGAAATATATTCAATGTTAAGCTCCTTCTATAAGCGAGAAAATATTTATCTTGCAAAGAACTTAGTTTTAATAGAAAAAATATTTTATTTAGTTCTAATATAAAATTATATTTATACCCTGTAGTAATTTTCAGATGGAGAAAATTTTAATTTAATAGGACAAATAAGTAGATCAACTTTTAGTGGATATTTTAGTCAACCAACATTTATATTCATGCTTTTAAAATAATATAGATACATAATATTATATGATATATAATTAAATTCCTAAGTTATATATATATTATAAGTCGCTTGAAGCAGGCACGTCGACATATTTGCTTCAACTGTCTGCTTAAGTAGGCAATACGTATTGACATATTTGCTTCAGCTATTCGATTTTACTATGCCATTTTTATAATTGTTTTTGCAGCTGCTTCAACTATGAATTTACAATATTACTCCTAATAAATTATTTTTTCTTAAAGACAACTGTCGATTAATGTGCTAGCTTCAACAGCTTGATTTCACTTTGTCATTTTTTTAACTAATAAGCCACTTGAAGTAGGCATTGCGATCGATATTTCTATTTCATCTGCTTGATTTTACTATATTATTTCTATTAATTGTTTCTCTAGTTGCTTTACCTATGAATTTATAGTATTACTCATAATAAATTTTTTTTTTAAAGATAGTTGTTGATTAACGTGTCCATTTCAGCTGTTTGATTTCACTATGTTATTTCTATTAATTATTTTTTCAGTTGCTTTAACTATGAATTTACAATATTACCCTTAAGAAATTATTTTTTCTTAAAGGCAAGTGCCGATTAACATGTATGCTTCAGCTGCTTGATTTTACTATATCATTTCCATTAATTATTTCTCCAGCTATTTCAACTATGATTTATAATATTATTCCTAATAAATTATTTTGTTTAAAGATTTTACAATATTACCTCTAATAAATTATTTTTTCAGCTGCTTTAGTTATTAAAAATTTAAGATATTTAAAAAATAATTAAAAATTTTGATTGATTTTCAAAATTTTATATGTGTAATGTAAATTTAAACAAAATAAGAAACATATATTATTTAGAATAACATAAAATGGATTATAAGTTGCAAGAAATAATAACCTAAAATTTTAAAATATAAGTACAAAAAATATATCAGTGTCACATAAATATTATATTTGAATTCATAATTTTATGAGTATAATATGTTTAGCACTAAGAATTCAAAAAATTGAATCTGTTAAATTCAAAATTTGAATCTACTTAATAAAAATGATTTAAAAAATTACTTACGCTCGATGCTTTGTGCAAATCAAACAAACATATGACATGTATCCTATATGTTTTTGTTTCATTACCAAATAATGATTCATTGATATTTAATCTTCTTTAATTTATTATTCAGTCGTATTAAGTGCAGAAAGGATCACATGGTTGAGCTGTGCAGTGAGTGTGTGCAAGTGTGTGTGCAAAGCTAGTTAGAAAGTTTGTTAGAAGAATTAATCGCATGTAAAATGTGACTAGTTTGTTAAAGGTGGCTAACTAGTCTATTGGTCATCTATAAAAGGTGTAGTAGAGTCATTGTTTAGTGGTGAATAAGAAATACAATTCCTCTAATGGAGCTGAAAATATAGTCTCAAAGTTTCTTCTTCAACAAAGGCATAGTTCTTATTCCATTGTTCTGTGTATTAGGTATAGAATTTAACATGGTATCAGAGCCTCTAATCACGATAAGGAATTAGTAGACTTCGCTGAGTGTGGATCAATCATTATTCATGATTTCTCAAGATGCAACTATGGTAGAAAATCAGAATTCATCAAATACAGAAAATAAACAAACAGATCCTCAAACAGATCACAATCACCCGGTACATTTACAGGCATCAAACACTCCTGATGTAGCTTTGATTCCTATGAAGCTCTCAGGGCCTGAGAACTATGGCATTTGGAGTATACCAATACATATCGCGTTACTAGTCAAAAATAAACTAGGATTTGTGGAAAGCACCTTCGCGAGAAGCTTATATAAACGCACAATATTAACGAAGTGGGAGAGATGTGATGTTGTGATGTTATCTTGGATAAGTGCAGCAATTGCACGAGAGTTAATGACTAGCATAGTTTATGCATCAAGTTCTAAGAAGGTGTGGGAAGACTTCAAGGAAAGGTTTGACAAATCAAATCTGATTAAAATTTTATACTTGTGGAAAGAGATCAGTGTATTGACACAGGGAACATATTCAGTTACAACCTTACTCAAAGATGAGAGATCTTTGGGATGAAATTGATGTGATGATTCCAAGTCTAAGCTGTGATTGTGAATTGTCTAAGCCTTATGCTGAACATATTAAACAACAAAGGTTATTATAGTTTCTAGTTGGTTTGAATGAAACATTTGCTCAAGTAAGAAGTGCTATATTGTTGAGCTCAATAGTTCCAACTGTGAATCAAGCATATTTTCATGGTTATACAGAAAGAAAATCAGAGAAAACTAGGGACCACAGTGATACAGGAAATGAACCATTGGTAATGTTGACTGGGAGAAATGCTAACTATCAGAATCATTATCAGGGACAAGGAAGGTTTCAGGCTTCACAAGGGCAGTCATTTCAAAGAAGGAAGCAAGGAGTTGTGTGTGAAAATTATGGATACAAAGGACATACTAAGAAAATATGCTACAAGATAGCAGCATTTCGAGCAGATTTCAAAAGCAAAAGAAAATTAGAAAATGATACATATAAGAAGACACAAGCCAACAACACAACATTTGAAGGAGAAGGTAACATAGGAAAACAATCAAGCACAACATCTGAAACAGAAAGGCAGTTGAACTTTCCAAGAGGATATTTCACCCATGATCAATATGAATAAATGTTAAAGAAAGATGAATCCTACACCAACTAGCAGTTGCAGGGCAAATGCAACAACAGGTATGATTATTTTGAAAAAGGATAATAGTGATATATAGTGGATTGTAGACTCGGGTGCTACACATCACATTATACATGATAAGAAAGTCTTAGTTGATCCTAAAACTATAATTAATGAAAGAATGGATAAGGTTCAAGTACCTATAGGAAGCAGAATTCGAATAGATGACATTGGAAATTCAGTAATGTTAGGAGAATATTGCTTGAAGGAGGTGCTACATGTGCCAGATTTTAAATTCAACTTGCTATCTATTGTAAAGCTCACAAAGGATCTGAAGTGAATGTTGTCATTCTATCCTGATTTATATGTATTTCAGGCTCTCTTCAGTGGGAAGGTGATTGGGATTGCTAAGTGTCTGATGGGCTCTACATACTAAAGGATCACACAACACCACTAATTGAAGTTGTAACAAGTAAGATAGAAGATCAAGAGCTATGACACCTAAGACTTGGTCATCCATCAATAAAAGCTGTGAAACATATAATGGCCTTGAAGAATAAAGTTGACATAGTAGTTCATCAAGAATGCTTGATATGTCCACTAGCTACGCAATGCAGACTAAAGTTCCCTGTTAGTGATTCAAAATCCTCTAGCATCTTTGAATTGATACATATGAATGTATGGGGATCTTATAGACACCCTACATGATAAAAAATATTATTTTTTGAAAATAGTTGATAACCATAGTAGGTATACTTGGATAATGTTGTTGCAGTCTAAGAAAGAAGTGGTAGTAATATTGAAACATTTTATTTCTATGATGTACAATCAGTTTGGTGTTAGAATAAAATTGTTGAGATCTGAAAATGAAACCAAATTTTTCAATACTTGTATGAATGGTCTCTTAGCTGATTATGACATTATTCACTAAAGCAGTTGCCCACACACACCTCAGCAAAATGATGTTGTGGAAAGGAAACATAGACATATATTGAAAGTAGGAAGAAATTTGAAGCTTCAATCCCAAATTCTGAATAAAATTTGGGGTGATTGTGTAACTACTGCAGTGTAGCTTATAAACAAAATATCCTTTATTCAACTTAAGGAAAATCACCTTATGAGTTGCTATTTAACGGACCTCCTAGTATTGATCATTTGAAGGTAATTGGATACTTGTGTTTTGCTAGTACACTACCTAGAGGGGACAAATTTGCAACTAGAACAAAGAAGGCCATACTACTTGGTTGTTCATCCACACAGAAGGGACATAAGTTGTATGACTTGGAGAATCATTTTGTGTTCATTAGTAGAGATATCACTTTCAAGGAATAAATTTTTCCTTATAAGGAATAACATTTACAAGACAATGATCCATTTCTTTCACCCTTTGTGTTTGATACACATTCTTTATCTGATGTACCTTTAGATGAAGCCTCATATGTTGAACAGCCTGATATGATGTCACCAGAAAATGAGGAGATGCTGAAACTAGCTGATGTAGATGGCCAAAATCATGGACCACCAGATATCATACAGGATTCACCATCACCAGACACCACACATGACCCAATACTCTCATTATAATCATCAAAACAACCACTGATTATTAGAAAAACAAATAGACAATCTAAACCTCCCATTTGGATCAAAGGCTATATAATACCTACCAAATCTAATCCTTACTCCATCGATAATTATGTGAGCTACCATCATCTTTCTGACAACTACTAAAACTATGTTAAGTCTTTTTTAGTCCTGGTTGAACCATAATGTTTTCAAGAAGCTTTTTAAGATTAAAGGTGAATTTCAGTAATGCAGGATGAGATTATAGCCTTAGAAGATAACAACACATGGTCTATTGTGGACCTACCTTCTAGAGCCTATTGGTTCAAAATGGGTGTACAAAATCAAGTATAAATGCGATGATGAAGTAGACAGATTCAAGGTAACATTAGTAGCTAAGGGTTACACTCAAAGGGAAGGATTGAATTATCATGAGACATTCTCACCAGTAGCTAAAATGGTGACAGTAAGAACAGTCATCAGCTCGGCTGCTTCATATGGTTGGGAAATGTTTAAATGGATGTGAGTAATGCATTTCTTTAAAGAGATCTTCATGAAGAGGTCTTTATGGAATTGCCTCTTGGATTTCATAATGTAGGAAAGAACAAAGTTCGCAAACTACAAAAGTTCCTTTATGGCTTAAAGCAAACATCAAGACAGTGAAACATTAAGCTCACTGATGTTTGCAATAGATTGATTTTTCTCAAAGTGCTCATGATCATTCTTTATTCACCAGGAAGAGAGGGAGTGTCATGGTTTTTCTCCTGGTGAATGTAGATGACCTATTGATCACTAGAACAAGCTCTAGAATGATAGATGAAATCAAATACATTCTACAATAACACTTCAAGATGAAAGACTGAGGGAAGTTGAGATATTTCTTAGGAATAGAGGTAGTGCAATCAAAAAGTGGTGTATTGTTGAATCAAAGAAAATATGCACTCCAACAAATTGCAGATACTAGTTTGAGTGATGCAAAACCATCTAGCACCCCCTGTTGAGTTCAATCACAAGTTCACTAGCCTGACTTATGATCAACACACAGGAAATAGTTCTGATGCTAAGCTGGAGGATGTTACTGCATATCAACAATTGATTGGAAGGTTACTTTATTTGATAGTTATAAGACCAGACATTTATTTTGGAGTTATTAAGTCAATTCATGCAGCAATCCAAAGTATCACATTAGGAAGCAACACTCAGAATTGTAAGATAAATAACGAAATCTCCTGGACTTGGAGTCTACTTAAAGAAAGGTGATAATGTTATTGAATTAATAGGATATTGTCATTTAGATTGGGCATCATGTCCAAACACTAGAAGGTCAGTGACTGGTTACATAGTCAAGATGGGAGATTCCTTAATCTCATGGAAATCAAAGAAGCAGCAAAACTGTGAGTAGAAGTTCAGCTGAAGTTGAGTAGAGGAGTATGAAAAGAGTACTTTCAGAGTTAGTTTGGATTGCAGGCCTGTTAAAGGAGTTAAATGTGTCAGTTACATTTTCTATCAAGCTCTATTTAGACAATAAATTAGCAATACAGATTGCATCAAATCCCATCTTCCATGAGCGGACCAAACATATAGAGATAGACTATATTTTGTTAGAGACAAAGTGAAGTCAAGTTTCATAGATCCACAGTATCTATGCTCTTCAATGCAGTTGGCTGATATATTGACAAAGGGACTTGAAACAGGTCAACATGAGTCTCTCCTATCCAAGCTAGGTGTGTTAGATGTATTCCAATCACTAGTTTGAGGGGGAGTATTAAGAAAAAGATCACATGGCTGAGCTGTGCAATGAATGTGTGCAAGTGTGTGTCCCGAGTTAGTTAGAAAGTATGTTAGAAAAATTAGTCACGTGTAAAATGTGATTAGTTTGTTAAAAGTTGTTAGTTAGTCTATTGGTCATCTTTTAAAGGTGTGGTAGAGTCATTGTTCAGAGGTGAATAAGAAATACAATTCCTCTAATAGAGCTTAAAATGTAGTCTCAAAGTTTCGTCTTCAATAAAGACATAGTTCCTATTCCATTGTTCTGTGTATTAGGTGTAGAATTTAACAAGTTGTAGTAAACTCATATGGTTTCATGGAACATCATCTGCATATAAATATTTTTTCCAATTTAAATTTTCTGAAGGCAAAACAGGGTATTTCAAGCTCAATAGGTCATTCCTGAATGAATAACCACATTTTCATTCTTTATTTTCCTCCGATCAACTTATTTTTATTTCTGTATTATATTAAAATAGATATTTATTTTTATTTTTTTAAAAAATAATATATTATCTTTATTCTGATTATTAAATATTGTTTATTTTCTAATATTGAAATAACTTATTGTTATAATTATAAACTACTAATAAATATATATTCATTAAGCATTTTTAAGAGGTGCATGTAGTAGGAGATTGCTTCACTCTTAATTATAAATCTCGAGTTCGAGTCCTGAGAATGAAAAAATTTCATTTGGAGAGTCACCTCTGAATTGGCTCCACAGTGTGTAATCTAAATTTAATTGGGATTCTATGGGCTTTGAACACCGGTTGGAAATTATTTTTTTTTTTAAAAAGTAAACATGACAAAAGGAGTAGTAAACATGAAACTGAACAAACAATTAGTTAAGTAATTCCTTGCGGGACATCAGTTTAGAGGAAAAAAACCAAGAAATTTAGTACAAGAATATTAATCATTGTCCGAGATCTATGGTCTGAATATATAATATAATATAATTAAACATATGCCAAAGCTGGATTTAATTAATAAAGTTTAAGCCTAATTCCCTTTTAAGGAATAATTATTCGCAGCTGGGCCACCTTAATTAATCGGCCGACTTTGCCTACTACCATTCATACCAAGCGACGTGTAAAACGAGTAAAATAAATGGGATTACCAACCTAATTAACTCGTCTCATTTTAAAGCTTATACTAAATTTAAAAAATAAAAAGAAAAACTTTGTTTAATTGTCGTATCCATTTTATTTGCTATAGTTTTTTTTACTTACACGTCTCTTTAAATAAGGAGTAACTAAAATGGTGAAATCAATAAATTATTCTTATTTATTTTTATCTCAATTTAATACTACTTTTTCTTACCGCTTTAATATTATTTTTAGTAAAGTGATGTCAATCATTTGTTCAGTTACAACTTACAAGCATATACTTTCTCTGATTTAATTTTTTTTTTAATTTTGATTGAAACATGATTTTTATTTTTTGTGATGTTAAGTTAAGTTTTTAGTTTTAAGTAAAACATATAAAATATGTTAAAATATATTTAATTTTTTATAATTTT
>JAOTQJ010062693.1:0-13681 GCA_025642045.1 Solanum sejunctum | reverse complement strand
CTTTCGTAACCGGCAAACTAGGCATTTTCTTGGCGAACCAACGCCACCACGCTACTTAGGGGCATCAATATACCGAGCTTGAAGTATCAAATAATCAAAAACATGAAAAAATCAATTTTTTTTGTGTTACTATAGCAACCCGAGAGGATGTTGCTTTGTTCAGTAATTTTGCTAAAGTTTTTTCTAAGTGTTGGATGTTAATCTTGTACAAGATGTAAATATATATATATATATAGGCACACATGTTACACTTGTGCCAATAAGAAAATAACACACACCTTGACCCCACATCCATTTTTATTCTTAAGGACCAAACTTAGGTAAAATATTGCTTGCGGTCCCAAACTTTATTAAATCGAACCAATTAAGGACGTTTGGGGTTTAAATTACGTTGCGAGTCCTAACATGTTTGTTCTTGCTGCACTTGCATGTGTTATTTTGTTATACAGTAACTTATTTCCTCATTGACGATCTATGTGTCCTTTTTGGATAGGTTGGTGTAGTTCCTAAGTATCTAGGTTGTTATTAGACTGTTGGTGTTTTTTTTGGGCTGCTTAATCACTTGTTGAATAGATTTATCATGGCCTGACTACTCAGGTTATGATGACACCTACCCCAATCCACTGGTAGGTAAGCCTAGCCCATCACTTAGAACCTTAGGCGATAGACTATCTCGTTAAAGATATCCATAAGAAGTAAAAGTTGTCAAAATAAGGAAAATAACTACAAAATTGAAGAGAAAATATATAAACAGCCACCCCAAGACCAAAAATAAGTTAGTATTCAAGAATCTAAAACATAAAATATGAGTACATGCTTTTAAAAAACACAATAATACTTCAAACAATATCTAAATACAAAACAAAGATTAATCTAAATATAAAGGGAACAAAATGAAAACTTTGAATGTCAAGAGCTCACCACATCGCCAAAATCCTTTGCCTACTCTGCATGAAAGAAAGTTAATAGAGAGGACTTGTACTATGATTTGCAGGGGAAAAAGTGTAGTATGAGTACCAAACAAATGGTACTTGGTAGGAATAGGTTGATTGACCCCCATTGATAATACGAATATATATAATATTAAAATAAGAAAAATAAAGCACAAGTAATAGGATAATAGACAAAATAAGAAGTAAGAAAGATGTATGAGATGAAGGAGGGGGAGGAAGGAAGCATGCCTGGGAGAATCAGATCTATTATTTGATAGCAGGAAGTAGAGCCTTAAGAATCTACTCACCAAGGGAAAAAGTGACTAAAAACACCAATTGTCTACTAATAGCAATGGGTACATAATCAATCAATAAGGTAATAATTTATGATATAACAAAATAATAGAGACAAGTGCAGGCATGAGAAAATCGTAACCAACCAACTTCCCATTACACCGGTGGTACAATTTTTGAGCAAAACCTTGACCATTATCACATACTACCAAAGAACCACGCAAAAGATAGTATAATGGTGATGGCGATGCATATGAATTCAAGTTTGTATATCCTCAAGTTTCATATGATATATTTAGCCAAGTTAGCAAGGTAGGATCTGTAGTGTCTTCCACCTGGTATAATATCTCTCTACATAGAGTCCCATAGAAGCATGAGAAACTCGTATGCACTACCTGGTCCTTCACTAAGACTTATCATAATTAATACCTCTGTCGGTGATTCTAGAAGAATAGTGGTAATCGTAATGCAAAAAAGGCATCGACATACCAACTAGTTAAATTATAAACTTGAGGTCATGACATAGAGAAGCTACTTCAAGGTGTTAAAGTTTAGGTTGTTATTATTATGGTTCCCTAGACCACTGGTCCAAAGACTTCCCCATCCCAGCTGGACCTTTGGTACCACCTCACCTTAGATGCAGAGACAGAGGATAGGGACATAATGGTATTCAGCATGGTAGTAGGGAAGTTCCTCGGGTAGGCAGTATGGAAGGCATAACAAATGGCAAAAAGGGAGGCCAACAGGGACACTTTCATACTAGCCCAGCTAGCAACGAGGCTGAGGCATCGGCACAGACACCATTCTATTATAATAGCAGGCTACTTTTTTGCCATATTTGATTCAGGTTCCACTTAATCTTATGTATCTATATACTTTGCCCCTTATTGGCTATTGACTCAAGTTATTAGAGGTGTCATTACGTGTTTCTACCCCTATAGGAAATTCTTTAGTAGTGGATTAGTTTAGGGGCATAATATGTGACCTGATCTTATTGTGCTTAATGTAGTAGATTTTTTAATGTTATTTCGGGCATGGACTAGTTATCTTCTCACTATGCAGTTCTTGATTGTTATGCCGGGATGATCACTTTAGCTTTTCTTGGTATTCCCTCGGTCTTGTGGTAGGGTTTTTATACCTGCACACTTATAGGGATTATATCGTCTATGCAAGTCCATCAACCAGTTCCATTAGGGTGTTTTTCTTATTTGGTATATGTCCCTAATGTTTTCCACTGAGACTCCTTCAATTGATTTGGTACCTGTTGTCGAAAGTTTGTTGATGTATTTTCAACTAACCTGTGTGGCCTATAATATTGATTTTTGCAAGATTAAATTGATAACTGGTTACTAATGGCTAGGGATTAGTAGATGATCCTAAAATATGCCTTTTCAACTTTTACAGCTACTAAGGGTTTTTGGTAATTTCATATGGGCTTATTAATGTTGCAATTGCTTTCACAGAGTCAATAACCTGAGTACGTAGGTATTACCTTGACGCATGTGTGAATTTGGTGGTTATCTTCCTTGGATTGTAAATGTGCCCTAGTTTGGTGGTCGATTTATTCTAGTAGTTGATTGGTGTCATCCAATCTACACCTCCTTTGTGAAGGTAGAAGCGGTCATTGTAAAAATATATAACCTAACCACGGTTAGGGTTGAACCCATAGGGAATATGATCTAGACTTGGAATAATTACAAACAAGTCAAATGAATTAACCTACTTATCTCCCGAAAAGGGGACTTTTGTAATTGTGAGAAATAAACCTAAACTAGAAGCAAGTGTTGTGAAACAGTGAGAGTAACTAGGGTATTGTGTTCCCCATGAATACCTAACTTAGTATTACCAGATAATCATAACCTTTTCTCGTGTGTAGCATGCAGAACAGTAAGTCAAGTTTACCAAAGCCTTTAATCTAGATGATAAGTAAATTTCACTACATGATTTGATCCATCCTGCAGTGTGACATTACTAAAGCTTACTTTTGTTATAGTACAACCTCCTCTTGACCCAATTCGATTGATTAGATGAGAGTGATCATATCGAATCCTATTAATTAATCTCTTTTCCTATTCATTACTACCTTGATCCAGTCAGTAAGAATTAGGCTGGTTCTAACATTGGCCATAATAAAAAGGCTTCACAATTAGGAGAATTACTTAATACATGCATGCACAGTTTTCCAGAATTATTAATTATTTGGTTTTACCTTGTTTGGTTTTCACGGCTCCCACAATCTTAGCTGTGGATTTAGCTACACATAATAATTTTAGATGAAAGAATCATGGTATAGAATAAAATAATTGAACACTTACATTGATTAAATTAAGAACAAGAAATCCAAAATTCTCCACAAGAAATCACAATTCAATGTGTTCAATGTAAAAATCAAAAAATATGAAGTCAAAAAAGTGTTTCTTAGTTCTCTCACGTATCTCCCTATCTAAAAGACCTAAAAACCTATCTATCATAATTAAAATATAAATCCAAAATAGAATAGGAAAATTTGATTTGGCAGTTTCTACGAACTGGGTTACAGGATGTATAAAGATCCACGGGCTGTATCTAGGCTTTGTACTCTGCATTCCTTTGTCCATCTTTATTTTTTCGCTATGCTATTTTGAGATGTCCAATAATACTTGTCCACTTTATGAAATAAAGAGATAATTTCATACTTCGATCCTAGTTTATCCTTATAATAAGGTACAATTATTTTCTTGTTAGATTGTTTTTAAGACATTGTATTTATTATAGTCAAAAGACAACTTTGTAAAATTACCCTTATTATTTACTATTGCTTAAATCTTATGCTGAGTCAATAAGGGACATGTAAAGAGAGATGGAGGGAATACATATTATAAAAACATAATTTGCATCTAAAATTTAATATATAAAATTTATAAATGAACTATGAGTTTGGACTCCTATTATTTTTAATACTTTATTTTTATTTTTATTTTTAATTTGGCAGCCCAACCATATTGCAAAAGACCTACAAATCAGCAGACTTATTTAGGCTAGACTAAAAAGCTCATTTTTAAATGGGCTCAAAAAATCATAGTTCAGCCCTACTAAATCATAGGTTAGGCCAGGCTAGCCCATATTGACGTCTCTACCCATATATCAAATAACTCAATCACCAAAATAGGATTTAGAGGGAGCTCATGCTTGCGCATGACCCCGCCTTCTCTTTGGCACGTATCACAAGCTTTGGCATAGTCATGAACATCTTGATGTATTGCAGGCCAGTAATATTAGCATTGTAAAATCTTATGGGCTCTTCGAATCCCACTATGATGCCCATCCACTAGTGATGACTGGCATACTTCAAGTATGCTCATCATTTCTACCTCATGGACACAGAACCATATAATCCCATCAGCATATACGCGGAATAAATATGGTTCATCCCAAAAGAATTTCCTCACATCATGCATAAATTTCTGACGTTGATGCGTGTTTAAGTCAGGAGGTACAATGTCACTCACCAAATAGTTTGCATGATCTACGAACTAAGGGATGAGATCATATGATGTTGTCAACACTCTTTCATTAGGATAAGAATCATTTATCTCCAAACCATCATCATATTGCATAATTTCCTTATCTTCTAATCTGGAAAAATGGTCCACAACTTGATTTTCTGACGCTTTTCTATTAATAACATCGAAGTTGAACTCTTGTAAAAGGAGTAACCATCTTATCAACCTTGGCTTCACATCTTTTTTGCCCATCAAATACTTAAGTGTTGAGTGCTCTGTATGCACTACCATGTTGGTGCCCAATAAATATGAACAGAACTTTTCAAATGTGAAGACCAATGCAAACAACTCTTGCTCTATGATAGTTTAATTTGTTTGAGCCGTATTCAAGGCTTTACAGGCATAATATATGGGATGTAATACTTTCTCCTTGTGTTGTCCCAATACCACACCTAGAGTAACCCCAATTGGATCACATATGATTTGAAACAACTTGGACTAATCAGGAGCTATGAAATTGTTGTTGAGATCAATCTTTGTTTCAACTCTTCAAAGGCTTGCATGCATACATCATTAAACACGAACTTGACATCTTTCTCCAACAATTTGCAAAATGTATGTGAAATTTTAGAGAAGTCTTTTATAAACATTCTGTCGAATCCTGCATGCCCGAAGAAACTCCCCACAACCTTGATGAGATGGGTGGTGGAAGCTTCTCAATCACTTCAATTTTAGCCCTGTTGACCTCAATGCCTTTTGCAGATATTCTATGACCTAACACAGTGCCCTTTTTAACCATGAAATGGCACTTCTCCCAATTTAGCATCAGATGAACTTCTACACATTTTTGCAACACATCTTGTAAGTGTGCCAAGCAATCCTCAAATAAATGTCCAACCATGCTGAAATCATCCATGAAGACCTCAATAGTACTTTTCACCATATCCACAATGGACATCATGCATCTTTGAAATGTTGCTAGAGCATTGATCAACCCAAATGGCATTCTCTTAAATGTAAAGGTGTCATAGAGACATGTAAACATAGTCATCTCTAACCCCTTTGGAGCAATGATGATCTGATTATAACCCAAATACCAATCAAGGAAATAGTACCATCCCTTTTCTACAAGTCTATCGAGTATTTGATCCATGAATGGCATATGGAAGTAATCCTTCTTTGTTGAAGCATTGAGCTTTCTATAGTCCATATACACCCCCCATCCTGTGATTGGCCTCATAGGAATCAGTTCATTTTTAGAATTAGGCACCACTGTGATACCCTTATTTTTTGGAACCTTATTCATTCACTGTTGGCAATTGGGTAGATTACACTTGCATCTAACAATTTGATGATTTCTTTGCAAAACTCCTCTTATATAAGAGGATTCAAGCGACTTTGATGTTCAATGATTTTCTTGCAGTTATTGAGTAGCTTAATTTTGTGAGTACATATTCCCGGAGGTATATGTGATAGTCTATCCAATAGCCCTTTTAAATTGCTTTAGCAATGTTACTAGTGCATCTACTTGGTCATCACTCAAGTATGCTGCTGTGATGACCGATAGAGTATTGTTCTATCCCGAAAATGCATACTTCAAGGATAGTGGAAGAGCTTTCAACTCCAAAATTGGTGGAACTTCTATAGAGGGTTCTGTGGGTGGCCTTTCCCGATTCTGCAAATCTATCTCCAACTTTGTTTGTCATCTAGTGCCAAAGGATACCCTTAGAGAATTTACTGTATCTTCATAATATGGGATACCATCACTATCGAAGTTTATCAATACTGCGTCCAAAGTGTCAACACCCAATCATAGCTCAAGTGGCACCTCTGACTCATCATCATCAATAGTCTCTATTAAACCACCCTCAAATCATAGTCTTTCCTTGCTTGTTGACAAATATCGAACATGATCTCTTCTTTGCCAAATCTAAATATGAGCAACCCTTTCTCCATGTCCACTAGAGTTTGACCTATAGCTAAGAAAGGCCTCCGCAAAATAATTGGAACTACAAAATCAACCTCACAATCAAGAATAACAAATTTTGCAGGAAATATAAAATTTTCAACTTTTACCAAAACATCATAAAGTACTCCCACAAGTTTCTTAACTATTCTATCTCCATTAACAACCATATTTTAGTAGGAGTAGGAGTTCCCAAGTTTAGTTTCTTGAATATTACAAGTGGCATTAAATTGATGCTAGCTCCTAAATCACAAAGTACTCATGCAAATTCTACCTAAAGCACCTGGATCTTCACTCTTTCGAGCCAATGAATTAGTAGTGATAGCACGACAATGTTGGAGGTCTTTAGAAAGCTCTTGACTCACAGTTCATTTTTCTATGACCAAGTATTTCATTACCTTGCATAACCCAGCATCTTCTCTAAAGCTTCAAGAAAGAGATGTTGATCGACCGTTGCTTGAGCATTGCAACATAGTTCTTGAGATTGCTTTCTTGTTCTCTTCTTAAGTCTTTGAGGGAAAGGGGAGGAGGTGATGGGATAGTCTTTTATTTGTTTGGGTCCTCAATCAATTCACCTAACCCATTCTTTACAAAATCTTCCCTCTTGACAATACCCTTTTTCACTATTCCCTTCTCACTCTCCTTATCTTCCTCAGTAGGTATAGGAAGGTCAATGGTACTCTTATGTCAGAACCTATACCTAGGGCCTAGACATGACATGATGAATGGGAACCCTAAGGGATCCAAACATGCTTCTTAGTATATCAATCACACATCCTTGGTCGCAGAAGCAAAGTAAACAACACTAAGAAAGTATAAACAAGGGAAAAGGGACTAAAAGAAGTCTTTAATAGCATAAATCATCAAAAGAGTCAAAGCTCAAGCATAATTACATCATTTGTCCAGCAGCACCTCTAGCATAGATTTGGCGGGGGCCAAGAAACTTTCTAGTCTCACCCTGCTAGTATCAAAGTTCAACATAAAGAGAGAACATAAGTAAGAGTGCAAACCTAGTGTCCTCGAACTTGAGGACTCACCAATAGATTATCTTCAAGATGATCAACTAGGCATTGGGAGGATGATCATGAGGGGCTCTGGTTCCTACGTGGTAACATCATATAGGCATAGAGTATGCATTACTATGTATGAACGTATTAGGTATGTAGGATACATTGCAACAAGAGACAGACAACATAGTCAAAATGCCTAATCATAAGCAAAAGATAGTATATTAGTAACATGACATGCATGATCAATGCTTCAAGTATGACATGCTTACATAGAACATAATACATGTGTAAGAACAGATCATTATCATAGAATAAGCAAATTAATTCTCAGAATCAAAGTCATACCACCCCTTTGGAAGATAATTGAGGTATCTACCCCTTAATTGGTAGTACAGGCTTACCACTCCCTGAGAAAGGGATTAAGGTATCTACCCATCAATTGGTAGTACGGGCTTACCCCCCCTGACAAGGAGATTGAGATATGTACCCCTCAACATGGTAGTACGTAAATAACACCCACACCCATCCCACACCCCCCTTAGGAGATTAATCCATAGCACCCCCTCAACAAGGTGTGTTCAACATGAAACACTATAGATACATTTCAAGAAATGAACATATCCATATATTTCTTTCATCAGCATAAAGTCACTTAACTTATAAGCCATGCAATAGACCTTCAGTAATTCAAGAATCCTTAATCGGGCATTTTATCAAACACTTGGTGGGTTTGTAACGCTAGTTCAAAATCATGCAATTTAAGAGTGAAATCATGTGAGAAAACTTAATGTAAATCAACCCACAAATACTTGGTAACACCCTCATGCAAGATACATTCAAACCCCACAACTAATCTCATATTAGGTTATAGATTCACAGCTCAAAACATTCTTTAACAATCAACATTTTATGAAACCCCAACATAGTTTATAATCAACTTTCATAATAGAGATACCTATAGTTAATCCATTGAAAACATGTAATTTATTTAAAAACGAAGGTTAGGCACCATGGGTAAAAGTACCCATTGGTTGAAACCCACATACCTTAACTTTGGAGATTTTCATGATGAATATTTAAATGAAAACTTGAAGCTTGAATGAAATTGCTAAGATCCAGAATGAGTTTGGTACATTTAATCTTGGATGAAATATTTGGCTAAGTGTTAGAGAGGGTTTTGGGAATGTCTTGAATAATATGGGTATAAAAATGACTAAGTATAGGTGTTTCTATGCATAGGAAGACTTAGGCCTAATACCTCAAAGCCTTGGACTGAAACAGTGAACTGACACAAAATTAACATTGGTCCACATCGCGCCAGGGGTACAGATCGGTACTATTTTTTGTCAACTTTTGAAAATGAAAGTTTGATACGTTATCTATAAAGTCAGGGTTATACCCATATTTCACTCAATTTTGCCTCCTGCTCATGAATATGAAATCGAATTTTTGATATCATGCATGAATTTTGAGATATATAAAAATTACGATTATGGACATTTCTGAAGCACATTTTTGGGCACTTTTTAGGGCATTTCAATATCTCCCCCTTGGGAACATTCATCCTTTAATGTCAAAGGAATGTACATAAGAAGGATAATCATGAAGAGATCATCCCCAATAAGAATGAAAGAATGCTCTTAAACACCATTTTCAAAGATCTCAACATAAATGTCAAAGTCACTATAAACTTGTCAGTGTAAACATGAATGCATGCAAATGACATCAGACTTGAAAACATATAAGGGATAATTAGTACCTTAGGCTTGAGAAGAATGGAAGATATAGGGATATCACTTTCGCATGTCAGCCTCGGCTTCCCATGTGACACTTTCAACTTATTGGTTCCTCTAAAGGACCTTAACAGAAGCTACATACTTGTTCCTCAACCTCTTCACTTGCCTATCCAAAATTTCTACTGGAACCTCTTTATAAGTCAAATTATCTTCAATAACACCCAAAACATCTAGAGGCACAATAACACTTAAGACATCCACACACTTCCTCAACATAGACATATGAAAGGCCGGATGAATTATATTCATATCATTGGGCAATTCCAACTCATATCATCGGGCAATTCCAACTCATAGTCTACCTTGCCAATCCTTCTCGACACTATATAAGGACCCATAAATCTTAGACTTAATTTACCTTTTATATCAAAACAAAACACACTCTTTATGGGTTAGACCTTCAAATAGACCCGATCACTAACCTTAAATTCAAGATCCCTTCTCCTCTCATCATTATAAGACTTTTGTCTACTATAGGATATTTTCAACCTCTCCCTTGTCACCTTTACCTTCTCCATGGCCTCTATAACCAAATCCTGACCCAACAAAGCCATCTCTCTCACCTCAAACCATACCATTGGGGACCTACAATATCTGTCATAGATAGCTTTAAAAGTAGCCATACCAATGCTAGAATGATAGCTATTATTGTTCATTCCAACTACCCTTAAACTCCTAAACACAAGCTATAAGCATATCCTCAAGAGTTTGGATAGTTCTTTCGGTTTGTCCATCCATTTGAGGGTGAAAGGCCATAATAAGCTTAACCTTGGTATCAAGATCTCTTTGGAAGGATCTCCAAAAGTGAGAAGTGAATTGAGCACCACGATACAATAAGATAGAGAAAGGCACCCTATCCAATCTAACCAACTCATGAATGTACAACTTAGCAAAATCTTTGGAACCATAAGTAGTCTTAACTAGTAGGAAATGAGCCGACATTGTAATTCTATCAACCACAACCCAAATGGAGTCAAAATGCTTTCTATTATTAGGCAATTCAACCACAAAATCCATGCTAATTTCCTCCCACTTCCAAGTAGGAATCTCTGTATCTTGAGCTAGGCCACCTGGCCTTTGGCGTTCAACTTTCACTTGTTGCCAATTATGACAACCAGACACAAACTTATCAATATCCCTCTTCATGCTAACCCACTAAACAAAGTCCCTCAAATCTCTATAAATCTTTGTAGAACCAGGATGAATAGAGTAAGAAAAATTATGAGCCTCATCAAGAATCTTCTCTCTCAAGTCATCAACACTAGTTACACACAACCTACCTTGGTTCGTAAGGGCACCTTCTCTCCCCCTGAGAGAAAACCTCCACCTTACCATCTCTCACCAAGGCCTTCAACTCTAACAAAAGGGGGTCAAAATCTTGCTTTTCCTTCCCCTTTTCAATCAATGATGATTTAGAACTATCAACCACCACTACCCTACTATTATTAACTTCCTCCAACCGAACTCCCAATCTAGCCAACCAATGAACCTCTCTAGCCACCTCTTTGCCATCATCATCAACATGTGCTAGGCTACCATAGATGCCTTACTCAAAGCATCAGCCACAAAATTAGCCTTACTGGGGTGATAATGCACACTCATATCAAAATCCTTAAGAAGCTCTAAAGACCTTCATTGTCTCAAGTTGAGAACTTTTTGGGTGAACATATATTGGAGACTCTTATGATTGGTAAACACATTAACATGCACCAAATACAAATAACAATGTCAAATTTCCAAAGCAAATACCACGGAGGCTGATTTAAGATAATGGGTAGCATAATTCTTTTCATGCACCTTAAGTTTTCTTAAGGCATAAGCTATCACCTTACCATTTTGCATCATAACACAACCCAAACCAATTCTTGAGGCACCACAATACACAAAAAACCCTTCCAAACCTTCCGGTAGAGATAAGATAGGAGCGGAGACAAGCTTATCATTCAAAGTTTGGAAACTCTTTTTGCACTCATCGATCCACACGAATTTTGCTGAATGTTGGGTCAACTTAGTCATAGGAGAAACAATAGAAGAGAAACCATTAATGAACCTCCGATAGTAACTTGCTAAGCCCAAGAATCTTCTAATGTCCGATGAAGTCAAAGGTCTAGGCCAATTTCTAATCACCTCTGTCTTTTTAAGGTCCACCTTAATACCATCAACTGACACCACATGACCTAGAAAGGCAACCTCTTTCAAACCAAAATAATATTTTTCATACTTTACATATAACTTCTCCTCACTAAAGATTCATAACACCACTCTCAATAAGTCATATGCTACTCCTCACTTTGGGAATAATAAAGTATCATCAATGAAAACTACCACAAACAAATTAAGGTAGGATTTAAAGGCCCTATTCATGAGCTCCATAAAGATAGCTAGTGCATTACTCAAATGAAGAACATAACCACAAACTCATAGAGCCCATACCTAGTCCAAAAGGTCATCTTGGGAATGTCACACTCCCTCACTTTCACTTGGTGATACCTAAACCAAAGATCAATTTTATAGAAGTGACTAGACTTTTGAAGTTGGTCAAAAAGATCATCAACCCTTAGTAGAGGATACTTATTCTCTATGGTGACCTTATTGAGTTACTGGTAACCAATACACATTCTAAGTGTACCATCTTTCTTCTTCACGGACAATATATTTGCACCACAAGGTGATTGGCTAGGCCTAATAAAACCCTTCTCCAAAAAATTCCTCAATTGCTCATTCAACACCTTTAACTATGTCGAGGCCATATGGTGAGGGGTAATAGAAATGGGATGAGTATTGATAAGGAGGTTTATGGCAAAATTTATTTCACTTTTGGTAGAAACATAGGGAAGCTCATTAGGAATGACATCAAGGAACTCATTACCTACCGAAACCAACTGTATAGGAAGGACTTTAGACTCAACATTCCTAACCCTCATAAGATGATAGAGACACCCCTAAGAAATCTACCTTTAGAATTTAATGCAAGAAATGAATCTACCCTTGACCACCACATTACGACTCTCTCACTCAAGAATGGGTTTATTAGGGAATTGGAATTCAACCCTACAGGTTCTATAATCAATAAAGGCATAATATACATGCGAGCAATCCATCCCAAAAATGATATCAAAATCTGCTATATCCAACTCAATAAAATCACAAGGCAATATTTTATGCAAAATAAATACGGGAAAATTTCTATAGACTCTTATAGCAATAACGGATGAACCAAATAGGAGTAGACACTTCATAACGCTCATAAACTAATTCGGGGTCAACATGACACTTTTTGGGAACAAAAGGAGTACCAAGAGAAAGTGTGGCACCGAGCTCCATCAATGCATACACATCAAAATAAAAGACTTTTAACATACCAATGACGACATCTGACACTTTATCTACTCCTTGTCACCCTTAAATAGCATAGAACTGATTTTGCCTTGGAGCACCCTCTTATTGCCCTCCTCTTTCCCTAGGAACAAGATTTGCACTTTGGCCTTATGGATGGCCATCTTTACCCTTGTTTGGATTATATGGACAATTAATCATCTTATGCCCTACTTCCCCACAACTATAACAACCATTAGTGTTCCTCAAACATGGGCCATCGTGGCCTCTACCACATCTTGGGCACATAGCATTAAGCACTACTGTTAGACCTCGTACGTTAGAACCCATAAGTCCTTAATTGGTTTAATTTGGTAAAGTTTGGGACCAAAAGTTAATTTTGCTCTAAGTTAAACCCTTAAGAATAAAAGAAAATGGGGTCATGTATGTGTTCAATTTCTATTGATCCATGTGTGGACTTGGGTCTAAATATAGAACCTTATGAGAATTATCTTCTACAAGAGAGGGAGATATGCTCAGAAAAATATTGGGGAAAAGCTTGTTCTCACAAGCTTGTGTGTTCGTCCATTTACAGGGGAAAAACAAAATTATTTTTTTTGAGTTTTCGATTATTTGATGCTTCAAGCTTGTTTATTGGGTCCCCTAAGTGGCGTAAAGGTGTTAGTTGGTCAAGAAAACTCTTGGTTCGACGGCTAGGAGGATGTGGGTCTTGTAAGGAGCTTGAAAGGAATGCTAATTTCTAGCTTAATTCTTGTTAATTAAAGCTGGTGGGTGTGTTAGGGGTGCGCTATAATGAAGGTAAAACATGAAAAAAAGGTTGGTTATTAATTGAATTTTGAATTTTGAATTTGGGGTTGGAATTGAG
>JAOTQJ010062682.1:0-13681 GCA_025642045.1 Solanum sejunctum | reverse complement strand
TTCCACAACACCCCCAAGGCTTCTCCTAACCCAAACAATAGCAAAAAATGGGATATAGCCATATAGCCCTCAAAACGCTCAAACCTCCGCATTTTAGTTTTTAGGCATTTTTTCACCAAACCAAATGTACCACGCTACTTAGGAACCTCAATACAACACCCTAGAACCGACAATTTCCCGAGAACTCGAAAAAACACAATTTTTTCCGAATGGGCAATTAACCTCCATTTAGTTAATTACGGGGTCTAACAGTATTATGTGTGTATCACATTAATTAATATGTATTATGTTCTATTTGTTTTATTAGGGATCAAAATGATCCTATTTTGTTAAAAAAAATAAATTTGAAAAACTATATTTCATTAAATATTTTTTGAAATACACTTTTTTTTACTATTCTTTAAAAAATTGTATGTATTATGTGTGTATCACATTAATTAATATTAACTATATAAAATATTTACAAGCTTTTATCTTTTTTTGCTTTTGGCGAATACTCGTGTCATAAAATTGACTTTAATTTTCGTGTAGTTAACATTTTTCTTTTATTAACATATTTTCTATATAGCATAAAAATAATATACCTCTTTAGATGACAATTTCTCATTGAAAAACATAACATAATTTTTAATTATTATTGATCTATAGCTTTTGTCTTAATATAAGCAAACTATAGAGTATTTTAATGTATTCTTAGCATATTTCTATTCTAAAAATATAAATTTGTAATGAATAGTGCAAAAACTTTTTAAAAAAAAGAATGATACAGTTAAATATATTTAAGTATTATTATTTCTAGAAGTCTAATATTAGGAATAAACTTTTTGTCAAAGAATTAGAGAAGTCTATCAAATAAGGAAGATTTAGAAGTCTTTCCACAGTTAAAAATTCTTATTTTTATCACTTATTTTCATATACTTTAGAAGTCAATATTATAAATATAATTAAATAATAATTTAAAGAAAATAAGTGAAAAGACGATTTTATCTAAAATATAGTTTTTAATGAAGGTCAAAAAGTACAATCGATATTTCTAACACACTTTTAATTTAGTATAGATAGACATAGATAAATTAGTCAAATAATTCAAAAATATCCTCCTCACGAATATTACGTGAGTAACTCACATCTTTGTGTATATAATTGAAAAAAAATTAGTAACTTTATCCTTACCTTGTGAAACTAGGGAAGTAGTTTCATTTAGATTCGAGATTCAAGTAAAAAAATGAAAAATACTTATTAAAGAAAATAAATAGTAAAGAAATCCCATAAAAAATAATGCAGCATGAAACAACAATAATAATTAAATAGTACGACAACCAAAACAATGAACTTATACCATATAACAACTTCAAACATGATCATTCTGATTAAATCAAAGAAATAAAATTTTAAATCAATGATTGAATTGAATATCAATTTTTTTTAAAAAAATGTTAATCAAATCAAATTAATTCTATTCAGATTAGTTAGATTTTTAATTTTTGATTTTTATGTCCGTGTTATTAGAAGATCTCTTTCCCAACTCCCAATGATCACAAAACCTCAACAATTGACCATCCTACCTGCGACCCCTTTTACTCATTGTATTTTCATAGTATTATTCATAGGTATAATATATAAACGTGTCTTTTAACTTGATTTCAACTAAGATTTATATCTCCAATTTTGAATATACACAAATAAACACCTAAGTTCATATAAAATTAAATTAAAAAAATATATGTATCAACAAAATAGATCCATATACATAAATTTTTATGCAAAATCAAAAGCGAATCATACCATATCATGTAGTAACTTGAAACATGGCAATAACCATTATTGTAGGAAATCAAATGGATTCTCAAGGGCAACCCAAGTATAATTGTTTCTTAATTTTAATTGAAAAATAGAGTTGATGCATGAATACATGGCAATATAAATCAAAATTATTCTATCAGAAAATAAATATAAACCACATCAATATTGTATTGAAAGAAAATAGTTGACTGAGATAATTAAAAAGAGAGAGAGAAGATAAAACATAGTATTATTATGGAGAACTACATGCTAGATCAAGAGACAATATTAAAATCATATGTAAAATTAATACTCGATTTTTATAAGGAATACATATTAAAATTGTATCAATTATTAAAATCTATTGAAAATTAGAATACCTCTTAGTGATGATAGTTTACCATGATTCGGAGTGGATAAAAATGATTAATTTAAAAGTTTTTAGAGTAGTTGTTATCTTGCAAAAAATAGGAATCCTACTAGAGTTTTGGGAATAAAACTCCTATATGCTAGTGTTAGAACTCCTATATGGTAGTGTTACTATGTTAGAACTCCTAATGTTATTCACTTTGCCAAAATAATGGCATGAAGTGTTAAAACTCTACTGTTGTTTACTTTATCATCATCATCAACATAATCATAATAGTTAATTTTAAATTATTTAGGATATAATATATTTATTAACACTAAATGCTCCATAATTATCATGACTAGTCATGTTTAATTAAAATAATAGTTGGAAATCAATTAAAAAAAGTGCAAATCACGTTATGTGATCTACTCAATACTTTAATTAGTAGTTTCTCTTGTCATAAAATATATATAACTTTCATAAGCAAAAGAAATAAGATAACAAAACTAACCAGTGTAACTTTTTGTCAACCATGTATTTGTTGAGATGTCTAAAATCTCATTAATATCGAGAAGATAGAGTTCATGATTTATGTCATGAATGTTGCAAAACAAACTAAACTTGCGTTATTAGAAAATAAATGTTCTAGATAGATAAATATAAAATCCGACAACATTGCAATACCTCATGAAATTAAATAGATAAATAAAATTCGACAACATTGTAACACCTCATGAAATTACCAAAATAACCCTAGAAATTGATTGTGCGCATAACACGTCTTCCCAAACTCCAATGAAAAATTTGAGACAGGATATGCGATCAGGACGAAAAATTGAGTGGAAAAATGGTCTCAACCCAATTTTTTAGCAACTGAGTCGGAAAATAATTTTTACTAATTAATTTCAAGACAATGAGAGTGCGTGCCCAGGGCGCAATGCGCCTGGGGAGCTGAATCACATTCAGTTTTTTTTGTGATGTGAAATTGGAAAAAATGAAATTTTGTGAAAAATAGATGTTAACACCCCTGGCACGACGCGGACATGATGTTGCAGGATAAAAATTTATTTTTCTTATTACGAGAAGGGCCTTTTGGTCATTCCCCAACCAATCCTAAGTCCAAAAAACGTGTTTAAGGGTTGTGTCATGCCTCGAGAGGGTACCGCAGGCGTAACTAGAACTTAGAGACTAATGTTAGCCCCCAAGCGAACTACCTAGTCTCATCGCAATTGTTCAATAATTTCAAAAGCAACAAATAACAAAGCAATAACTAACTATCAGTAGGCTGTAAACTATCAACTTGGTCTATCATAAAAAATATAAGAAAAAGGGACAATCTCAGTATAAAGAAGAAAAAGGGGAAAAGAACCCCAAACATCGACCATCATACGTCTATTTCTATGAATCCTCGATAACTACTATCTAAGAAGATACCATAATAGGCCATGGCTACCATAATCAATGAAAATAATGCAAAAAGCTAAAGAAATAACCATCCTCCGTTCTACCCCCAAAAAATAACCATCTTCCGAATACAGGGGAGGTCTTACCACGATCTAAAATCAAGAAGCTCTGAACCTCAACGATTTTGCTGCTAAAGTCCTATATCTATGGAATCTTCATCATAAAACGATGCAGCACCAAAGAGGAATTAGTACGTGGAATGTACTGTATGTAAAACAGGCTAAAGTAAAAAATAATTTACAATGTCATCAGCTCATCAATTGCTCATCCTCAACTCAGAGTAAGGGAAGGAACTCTATCACATCACTATCCATCAAGACATCATACTATCACATCAACCTCAGAGTACTTTCAACATGAAACCTATCTAGGAGCTTATATAATCGACAACCACCACCTATGAGCCGATGATGATACAATAAAGAGATACTGTTGTCACATTCGTCTAGTGGCTTACTGGGATAAAGGATGGGTCTATCGGGGATCCCAAAAGAAGTCTATCAATCCCTCTGTGGGGCAAAGGAAACATCCGCTTTCATAGTCTAATCCTCTCCTACACTGATCACATAGTTAATGAGTACGAGTGGGACTTACTCTTATCCATTTTGGTGCTAATACTCCTCCCATGACTTGACTGGCTCATAAGACTATCAATCAATCAAGAACTTGTATCTCCTTGCCTCTATGGGCAGGAATTTTCACCTCATCATCTATCAACTCAAAGAATAGGATCATTCTTCAAAGCTAAATTCAACCTCATTTAGATTCTATAGATACTAAGTCCATCAATTTCAACCATCAGTACACTCATCTCAGAACTCAGACCCTAACAATAAACACATTCAGATAGTCAAGGCTCTAGACATTACCCCTAAGTTCATTCCTGAAGTCTTTAATGGAAAATTCATGTAGGGTAAATATATAATCACACAATAATACATGTAAACAGTTAATTTAAAGCACGATGATCATCAATTTAAGATAATATATATAAATTAAAGAGAACTTTCAAGAAAATCTTCAAGAATTGTAACACAAGACCTATCAACTATAAACTATCACACTACTGCATGCATTGGGGCACACAGAAGAACAATTCCATGTTCTAGGTAGCTTTTACATACCTGGATTAAAGAATTATCAAGTCTCCTTCAAGAATTTGCACCTGGATTTAAAACCCTCCACTCTTTATTCTTTTTCTCTCAAGAACTCTCACGTAGAAACTTAAGAAAAAATGAATTTTAGAAACCCTTGATCAGTAATAAATGACTTTTAAACATGTTTTAGGACTTAGGATAGTTTGGGAATACCTAAAATGACCTTCTCATAATTAAAAGAAAAATTTTCAAAAATGGTACACTGGTCCTGACGCTACGGGGCGTGGACTAGTGTATTTTTGTGAATTTCTAAAAATTCAATTTCCCCTCGAAAATAAACAAAAAACTCTAAGTGTGTCTCTGTGCCCCCTCCATGTCACACCAGGGGCGGGGACAGACACTATTTTGGTGAAAATTAGCAAAATTTATTTTTTGCTTCGGTTGCTCTTAAATCGGGTTGAGACCATTTCTCCACTCAATTTTCTTTGCTGATTGCAAATTCAATCTCGAATTTCAAATAAGAGCTTTGGAAGACGTATTGTGCGCATGATTACATTTTAGGGGCATTTCAATAATTTTAAGGGGTGTTACATCATCTCCTCCTTGGCGTCATTTGTCCTTGAATGATGAGTACAGGTAGAATAAAATACAAGTAGACTCAAAATTTATCACATTCCTCAATCGGGAGCCCTCGAACTCTCAACTACCCATCACTTATCTATCTCTATTGTGGACTCGGGAATAGAATCAGATTAATGCATCAACTCAATGAAAGGAGATATTCAATAACTTTAAGGATAGGGATATTACTTTCAACATCATCATCATTTGACATGAATAGATGTGGGTATTTGAGTTTCATCACTTTATCAGCTTCCCACATAGCTTCCTCAACAAATTGATTCCTCTATAGAACCTTGATGGTGGCTATCTCTTTGTTCCTTAGTTTATGAACTTGTCGATCAAGGATTTGGTCCGAAACTTCTTCGTAAGATAGACTATCCTTCACTTCCATACTCTTAATAGGAATTGTTAATGCAGGATCTCCCAAAATACTTCTTCAGCATTAAGACATGAAATACTAGATGGACTCCGTCTAACCCGGAAGGCAAGTCCAACTCATAAGCAACCTTCCCAATCCTTCTCACAATCTGTTATGGACCGATACAATGTAGACTCAACTTCCCCTTCTTAGTAAACCTCATGACACCCTTCATGGGTGACACCTTCAAGCACACCCAATCATCCACCTTAAACTCTAAGTTTCTTCTCCTCACGTCCATGTAAGATTTTTGATGACTTTGAGCTATCTTCAACCTCTCTTTGATGACTTTTACCTTATCCATAGATTGGTGGACAAGATCAGGTCTGATCAGTTTAGTTTCACAACCTTGAACCAGCCAATCGGTGATCTACATCGCTTTACGTATAGTGCCTCAAAAGGGGCCATTTGAATGCTGGCATAGTAGCTATTGTTTTATGCAAATTCAATCAATGATAGATGGTCATCCCAATTACCCTTGAAGTCGATGATTTAAGCTCTAAGCATATCCTCCAAAGTCTTGATGTGGTGCTCTGCATGCCCATCCATCTGAGGGTGAAAAACTATGCTCAGATGTTCTTTCATACCCAAACCCTTATGAAAAGATCTCTAAATTGGAGAGATGAATTGATCTCTTTTGTCCAAGATGATGGACAAGGGAACCCCATGCAACCTCACAATCTCACAAATGTACAGTTGGGCATACTCCTCAGTCGTATTAGTTGTCTTGACTGCCAAGAAGTGGGTTGATTTAGTAATCCCATCCACAATTACCCATATCAAATCATGCTGCTTTTGGGATCTTGGTAAACCGGTAATGAAATCCATGTTGATCATCTCCCACTTCCACTCAGGAATTTCAATGTTCTGAGCTAATCGACATTGTCTCTAATGTGCAACCTTGACTTATTAACAATTGGGACATTTTGAGACAAAGTCTGTAAGGTATCTCTTCATTACATTCCACCAATAGATTTCTATCAAGTCATGGTACATCTTAGTGGAACCAAGATGGATGAAATATTTGGAGCTATGAGCTTTGGCCATGATCCTCCCTCGGACACCATAAATATCAAGCACACACAATCTTCCTTAATACGTCAACACCCATCTTTCTCTTTAGAGAAAACCATGACCTTCTACTTGTGAACCACCTTTTTTAATTGGAACAAGACAGAGTCTTGGTCTTGCTTTTATTTCACCTCTGACACTAAGGATGAAGCAGAATCATTCTAAATATTAATCCAGCCTTCGCTGTTCTTCTCAAGTTGTACTCCCAATCGAGCCAATCTATCTACTTCCTTGGATAATTCTCTCTTCCTGTCCTCCACATAGGCAGTGCTACCTATAGACATCCCGCTAAGAGCATCAACAACGATGTTAGCCGTACCTGAGTCATAGAGAATGCTCATGTCATAATCATTGAGTAACTCCAACCACCTCCTCTGTTGCAGTTGAGCTCCTTCTAGCTGAACACATGCTGCAAGTCAGTGAATATATCCACATTCACTCCATACAAATAGTGACACCAAATCTTAAGTACAAAAGCTAACTCAAGATCATGAGTCGAATAATGTTTCTCATGGACCTTAAGTTGTTTAGAAGCATAGGCTATCACTTTCCCTCTCTGCATAAGCACATAGCCCAACCCAACTACCATTAAGTCCCCCATCCTGTTGGGCAAGGCCAAAACTGGGGCTGTAGTCAATCTAGTCTTTAACTCTTGGAAACTCCTTTCACATTCCTTAGACCACTGAAACTTGGCGTTCTTCTGAGTTAGCTTAGTAAATGGTGCTGATAGAGAAAAGAAGCCCTCAATAGATCTGAGATAGTACCCTGCCAAACCCAAAAAGCTTCTTATTTCTATTGGAGAAGTCGATCTATGCCAGTTTTTGACAACTTCAATCTTTTTAGGTTCCACCCGAATACCATCTCTCGAAATAACATGGCCTAAGAAAGCCACAGACTTGAGCCAAAACTTACAATTCGAGAATTTTGCATACAACTCATGGTCCTTGAGTGTTTTCAAAACCACTCTAAGATGATTCACATGCTCCCTTTTCATCCTCTAAATACACTAGAATATCATCAATAAACATAATCATAAACATATCAAGCTATAGTCTGAAGACCCTATTGATCAAATCCGTGAATGCTACAGGTGCATTTGTCAACCCGAAGGACATTACCAAGAACTCAAAGTGGCCATACCGTGTCCTAAAGGCTGTCTTTGGAATATACTTTCACTCACCTTCAACTGATGATAACCTGATCTGAGGTCTATGTTGGAGAAACAAGTGGCACCCTAAAGTTGGTCAAAGTGATTATCTATCCTAGGAAGGGTATACTTATTCTTTATTGTGACCTTGTTCAGCTACCGGTAGTCTATACACATCCTGAGAGACCCATCTTTCTTACTCATGAATAAGATAGGAACACCCCAAGGTGAGACACTAGGCCTTATGAACGCTTTCTCTAACAAGTCTTTCAATTGTTCTTTCAATTCCTTCAACTCTGCTGGGGCTATTCTATAAGGTGGAATTGAAATGGATTTGGTATCGAGAAGAACATTAATCCTGAAGTCCATCTCCTTATCAAAAGGGCCTCTAGGTCGATCATCATGACACAACTCAGGAAATTCATTCACAATTGGGACTGACTCAAGAGTAGAAGATTTAACATCATTAGACTTAACTCACACGAGATAGTAAATACAACCCTTGGAGATCAACTCTCTAGCTCTAAGATAAGAATAAACTTGCTCCTAGGTGCAACAAAACTCCCTTCTCACTCTAGAATAGGTTCATTAGGTAACTTAACAATTCGGGTTCTGCAGTCAACAGAAGCACAACAGGCATGAAATGAATCTATGCTAAGAATCATATCAAAATTAACCATCTTCAATTCTACCAGGTTAGCTAAGGTGTCTCTATGATAAATGGATACTACACAATCTTTATAAAGTCTCTCTACTAATATATACTTGCCAGTAGGAGTGGAAACAACAAAAGGTTCAAGCAAACACTCTGGAAAAATCCCAAACTTACTAGCCACATCATAAGGGGCCACAAAAGACAATATGGAATCCAGATAAAGCAATGCATAACAATCAAAGGTAAAGACTCGAAGCATACCCCTAACAGCATCTAGTGCATCCTCCTGATCCTATCGATTACCCATCTCATAAAGGCAATTTGTACTACCTCCTATACCTGTAGTAGTTCCCCTTGTTGATTTCTAGCTGGCGGTGCTGCGGAGGACTGTGGTCTACTGCTCCCCTCACCCCGCGTCCTCTTTGAACACTCATAATTGAGATGACCAGTCTATCCACATGAATAGCAAACATCTCTACCCACACGACACTCACCCAGATGAAGCTTACCACACATGCCATAAGATGGCTTCCCCTTGCACTTTGGATCATACTAGCTTGAGATTGTGCACCTTGAGCCCTGTAGTTCTAGTAACCATGAGTTTTCTGCTCATACCTATTTGGCTGAACAAGCGCACTTGATACAGAAGGGCCATGATGGGATGATCTTTTCTGGAAGTAGGACTTGTCACCCTTATTCTGTCTCTACTGGCTAGGCTCATGCCCAGCTGATTTTGCTTTCCTGTTCATCTGCTTCTCTCTATATTTCCTCTTATCTTCTTCTGTATGCTGGGTATACACCATAATTTTGGAGATGTCTATGTTGGGGATCAACAAGGCTACCGTACACTCTTTCTGCAGATGTCTACCTAGGCTAGATACAAACTTTCTCATCCTGACCCTCATATCTTGGACCATCTTCGGAGCATACCCGGAAAGCTTAATAAACTTAAGACTGTACTCCTTCACTGTCATTCCTCCTTGCTTCAAGTTTACAAAATCATCCACATTCACCTCCCTTAACTCTTGAGGAAAGAATTGGTCAAGAAAGTCAGTCTTAAACTCCTCCTATCCTGCAGGCTGCACATTCTCACCCATACTCTCCTCCCACTGATTGTACCACACATTAGCAACATCCTTCAATTGCTAAAACTCAAGCTCCACTCCCTCAATCTCATCAGCATGAATTGCTTTTAGGACCTTATACATTTTATCAATCAAGTTCTGTGGGTCCTCCTCAACCTTAGACCCCATATATACTGGCAGATTCATCCTCAAGAAGTCGCTAAGTCAAAAAATAGTTGAAGGCTCCTACGAGGTAGAACTAGGAGCTTGTGAACCCTGACTATTACCCTAGGAGGCCACCAATTGAGTCAGTATGGTGATGGCTCTCCTAAATTCTGCCTCGGTAGTGGGATCTGGCTGTGGCTGAGTAGGGGACGCCATGGGACCTCAACAGTCCTAGCAGGACATCCCTATCTCCTTACCTTCAACTAGATCGAGACCCCAGGTTGGGTCTTCTCAACAGCTGGGGCTATGATGTCTCTCTGAGCAGTTGTTCTCTTTGGTAGCATTTTCCTGTAAACGTAACAACATGAGTTAAAATGATATTTTCATAAAAAAATTCTATTGCACGAATCTAGATCATAGAAGAAGGGTAACACTTCCTAATGTCATATGGCCTCCTGCTTATTAAGAATGGTCCACAACACACCCATAAACTAGACTTTACTACACACAGCTTCATCGACTCCATAGGACACTAGAACTCTGGGCTTTGTTACCAAGTTTGTCACTCCCCAGGAGGGTAACCTGGGTATAACTAGCACTCGGAGACTATTGCTAGCCCCAAGTGAATCACCTAGTCTCATTGTAATCGTTCAATCAGTTTAATAGTAGCAGATAACAAAGAAATAATTAACTATCAGTGGGTTGTAAACTATCAACTTGGTCTATCATAAAGAATTCTAGAACAATGGTTAATCTCAGTATAAAGATGGAAAAGAGGGAAAAGAACCCCAAACATCAACCATCCTCTATGTGTACGAAGCCTCTATAACTACGTTCTAAGAAGGTACCTTAACAGGCCAATGCTATCATAATTAATGAAAAAAATACAATAAATCTAAAGAAATAGCCATCCTCCGAATGCAGGGGAGGATTCACCACGATCTGAAATCAAGAAGCTCTTTACCTCAATGATTTGGCTGTTGAAGTCCTCTGTCTACAAAATCTGCATCATGAAACAACGCAACACTAAAGGGGTGTTAGTACATAGAATGCAATGTATGTAAAATGGTCTAAACAATATACAATGCCATCAGCTCTTCAACTACTCATCCCCAACTCAGAGTAAGGGACGAGACTCTATCACATCACTATCCATCAAGACATCACACTATAACATCAACCTCAGAGTACTATCGACATGAAATATATCTGGGAGTTTCTATAACCAACCACCACCACCTATGAGCCAGTGATGATACAATAAAGAGATGTTGTTGCCACATCCATCTTGTGCCTTATCGGGGTAAAGGACGAGTCTATTGGGGATCCTAAAAGAAGTCTATCAAGCCCTCTTTGAGGGAAAGAAAACATCCACTTTCACTATCTAATTCTCTCCTATGCTGGTCATGTAGCTAATGAGTATAAGTGGGACTCACTCTTACCCATTTTGGTGCTAATACTCCTCCCATGACTCAACTAGCTTATAGGACTATCAATCAATCAAGAACTTCCATCTCCTAGCCTCTACGGGCAGGAACTCTCACCTCATCATCTATCAACTCAAAGAATAGGATCGTCCTTCAAAGCTAAGTTCAACCTCATTTAGCCTCTAAAGATACTAATTCTATCAGTTTTAGTCATCAATACATTTATCTCAGAACTCAGACCCCAATAATCAACACATTCAGAAATTCAAGGCTTTAGACATTACCCTAAGTTCATCCTTGAAGTCTTTTACGGAGAATCCATGTAGGGTAAATACATAATCACACAATAATATATGTAAATAGTTAATTAAAGTATGATGATCATTAATTTAAGATAAATATATATAAATTAAAGAGAACTTTCAAGAAAATCTTCAAGAATTGTAACACAAGACCTATCAACTATCAACTATGACCCTACTACAAGACCTATCAACTATCACCCTACAATACGCATTAGGGTATATGGAAGAACAATTTCATGTTCTGGGTAGCATTTACATGCCTAGATTAATGAATTATCAAGTCTCCTTCAAGAATATGCACTCGAATTTAAAACCCTCCGCTTTTTGTTCTTCTTCTATCAGGAATTCTTAGGTAGAAACTTATAAAAAATGAGTTTTAGAAGCCCTTAATCAGTAATAACTGACTTTTAATCATGTTTTAGGAATTAGAAATAGGTTAGAAATACCTAAAATGCCCTTCCCATAATTTAAAGAAAAATTTTCAAAAATAGTACACTGGTCCGTGACGTGCCAAGGGCACGGACCAACATATTTTTGTGGATTTCCAAAATTTAATTACTCACTAAAAATAAACAAAAAACTCTAAGTGTGTCTTCACGCCCACTCCGCGTCGTGCTAGGGGCGTGGACAGACACTATTTTGGTGAAAATTAGCGAAATTTGTTTTCGCTCTGGTTTCTCTTAAATCAAGTTGAGACCATTTTCCCACTTGATTTTCTACGCTAATCGCAAATTTGGTCTTGGATTTTTAATTGAAGCTTTGGAAGACGTATTGTGCACATGATTATATTTTTGGGGCATTTTAGTAATTTTATAGGGTACAAGTCATTTGTATAAGATTAAGGGTTTCAGAATCCATTTTTCCTGACTTCTAAGTTAGAGTTCTTGAGAGAGAAAGAAGAGAAAACTTGGGGATTCAAGATTGGGGTCAATTCCTTGAAGACCATCAAGTGTGTTCTTCATCCCAGGTATGTAAGGCTACCCAAAATATGAGATTGTTCTTCCATGTGCCCTATTGAATGTTATTTAGATTGATAGTAAAAGGTGATGGATTTTGTCTGTGAAATTATTGAACAGTTACTTGAAAAATTATTCTTACATAATATATTTTCCTAACTTCATGATCATCACTACTTGAATTTATTTTTTAAATGATTTATTTGAATTATTATGTAAACCCTACATGATTAGTTTGTTGAAGATTACAAAAATGAACTTAGGGGTTGATGTCTAGAGCATGGATCCTATGGGTGTGCTTGCTTGTTGTGGTTAGGTATTGAGTGAAATGTATTGATGATTGATGTTGATGAGATTGATACCCTTAGAGTCTTAAATAGGTTGAATTTAATCTTGAAAGAATGTTCCTAATTTCCTTGTGTTGATATATGATTAGATGAGTTATTATTCCTTGTCCAAAAGAGACTAATTAGATGAGTTGTTGTTCCTTGTCTAAAAGAGACTAAGTGATGGGAAATCTTGATGTTTGATAGCTTATTAGCATGTTGAGTCCTAGGAGGAGAATTAAGCACTAAACCAAGTAAGAATGAGTCCTGTTCGCACTTATTAACTATGTGGTCAACGTAGGAGAGAATTAGACCATGAAAAATGGATGTTTCCTCAGTCCCAAAAGAGGACTTGATAGATTTATGGATCCACTGACAGACATGTCCTCTATCCCAGCAAGGTATTAGACAGATGTGACAATGACATCACTTTTGTTGTATCATCACCAACTCATAGGTGATAGATGTTAGTTAGAAAAACTCCTAGATAGGTTTCATCTTGATAGTACTCTGATGTTGATATGATGGTCTGAGTCTTTATTGATGTTGATGTGATACTGCCCTATGTCTTATCCTCAGATGAGATGAGTACCTGATGAATTGATGTTATTCCATATTATTCTATCTATACTGTTTACTTTTAGCCTTTTTACATATGTATATTGTACTTACTGATGCAATTTGGCCCTGCATTATTTTATGATGCAGATTCAGTAGACAGAGGACTTCATGTTAGGACCCGTAACTTAATTTAAACCCCGAACGTCCTTAATTGGTTTGATTTAATAAAGTTTGGGACCGAATGCAACATTTCTTCTAAGTTTGGTC
>JAOTQJ010062671.1:0-13682 GCA_025642045.1 Solanum sejunctum | reverse complement strand
AATTGATTTTCTTACATGATTTCACTCTTCAATTGAATGGTTTTACACTAGCATTAAAGACCCTCCAAGTGTTTGATAAAATGTCTTTTTAAGGATTCAAGTGACCCTTTGATGATTATGATCTTTCTAAAGATATTATTAAGTCATGAAAATGTTGATGATGTTGTAGGCCCGGATTAAGCCCTTTTCTAAGATTATACCTCTTGTGTGCCTTTGATATTTGATGATAATGAAAGGATACAGTTGATGATGAACTATTATTATGACTAAGATAAGATCTCCATATGCAGTCAATGATGCTAAGAGCTACCCGTGCTATGTCTCTATGTTTGTTGCAAGTTATTAAAGTATGATTATCTTATTTATTTCATTGAAGTAGAATTAGCACTAATTGAACTAGAGGCGAGTCCCCATGTCCTAAAACTATATTCCACCATAGGTAAGGAGATTAGAGGTAAGTCCCCAAATCCTTAAGAGGCGAGTACCCTAAGTATGAGATCTTTAGGTGAGTACCCAAATTTAGGCTTTAGGCGAGTAGTCAAATCTGGGCTTCAGGCGAGTACCCAAATCTAAAAACTAGAGGCGAGTACCTGGTTCACATAAGAGTTATTGGATGTACTTAGGCATTAGGAGGTTTACCTTGGCAAGTAACCTCCCCTTTTCTTCCGGTATAGGGTTGATATTGGGATTCCGAGTTGTAGCTCGCTTGGTCTTATGTTATGCTAGTTGAGGTATCTTTCCACAGTTATAAATTATGATCTATATGAGTTGAATGAATTGTAAGCATGTTTTACTTCACGCATTATTCATATATGTCATATTGTTATTTTATTAATTCATTGCTTATTATTATTATTATGCATTTTTTATTATGATGCCTATCACTTATTGCATTGCATCTCACATGCTTGGTACATTCAAACATACTAATGCATACCCTATGCCTACATGATATTACCATGTAGGAATCGGAGCTCCCATTGATTCTTCTCAAGGCTAGATGGATTGTTCAAGTTTGCCTTTGGTGAGTCCTTTATTCCAGGGATAACGACTATTCTCGTATTTTGTGTATTAAGACTCTCTTTAATTTATCACATACTTATGACCATGAGGGTGAGCCCGGTTGCTTTATCTTAGCCCTCGCTAAGTATCTATGTTTGGAGGTGTTGTTGGACATGTTATGTATTGCGTTTGAGCTTTAACTCATCTATGTTATTTAAGTATTAAACTCTCTCTTCCTTAGTCTCAATTCCCCTTGTTTATGTTTCTTGTGTTATTTTATATTGCTTCTATGACTAAGGATGTGTCATGATATGCTATGAGGCTTGTTTAGGGTTCCTTTAGGTTCCCCATTCGATAGTCACATTTATGCCCTAGGATTGGTCCGTGATAAAGATCATATCAGAGTACCAGGTTGACTGATCCTCGAAGTCTAGCATACCATGTCGATTAGAGTCTTATTCATGGTTATGTTGTGCACCACAACTATGAGTAGGAGGCTATGAGACATTTTAGGAAATATTCCCTTCTTCATGGTCTATATTATGCTTTAAGAGTGAAATACGGATTTTCCCTCTAACTAATATTCTTTGCTCTTCTATTTTATCATGTCGCTTCAAAGAGAAAGGCAAAGGAAGGTAAGTTAAGGGTTTTGATATTGATAGATCTGAGTTTCACTATTTCTTTCATTAATTCTTTTTGTTGCTAGTGGGCTTCTTATGTGTCCTGAGTTATAATGTGAACTTTTAGTGTTTACCTCTTAGTTGGGTATACTATTTCTAGAAAGTTCATAGGTGTTGATTCGGGTTTATATTGCATTAGGTCTTGTTTTGTGACTTGTTGTAGTTAGCATATGGATTTTGATGTCATACTAAGGATGGAATGGTTGCATGCATGTTGTGGCTTCATGGGGGTAGGACCC
Source organism: Solanum sejunctum (assembly GCA_025642045.1). NCBI lineage: Eukaryota > Viridiplantae > Streptophyta > Magnoliopsida > Solanales > Solanaceae > Solanum > Solanum sejunctum. The sequence goes on along the minus strand of JAOTQJ010062671.1, from coordinate 11,761 downwards.
ATAAGGCTAGATCCTGAATCCCTAATAAGCTCGTCCTTCAGTGGGAGGTTGTCAAATGGTACCAAGGTAGCTAGGTCTATTTGATACCTTAAGGCACAATTGATCTCTAAGGAATTGTATTTATCATCTTGTGAGAATTGGAGGTGTTGAACCTAAGTTGTTTTGTTTATAGAATTATTATTGGTGGTAGATAAGGCCTTGAATGTCCCTTTCTGATATTTAAAATTTGGGGTAATGTACTTTGGTTGGACTAGCGCACCGGTTATGCCTGTAAGTCTCATGAGTAAGATCTTTTTGTGCCTACTCTAATATTCTTATGATGGTTTTAGTGATGATATGATGGTTCGTTTCTCTAATGAGGTAGTGCATGTGATTCACTTGAGGGTAGTACTATAAATTCCAAGGAAGAAGGTTGGATGCTAAATAGGAGAAGTGGGAGTTTGGTTGTAAGATGCTGCTTTCCTAGGTCATGTGGTGTCAGGCGATGGTATTAAAGTAGACCCTAATAACATGAAGGTGATTAGAGATTGGCCAAGGCCTTTGAACCTATCAGATATTAGGAGCTTCTTAGGTTTAATGGGCTATTATTGGAGGTTATGAGTAGGTTCTCTTCTATTACCTCTCATTTGACTTAGTTGACCATATGTAAGGCCAAAGTTGTGACCGACCTTTTGAGTAAGGTGAGTTGACAGGTTCGGGAATTTCTATCTCTTGTGTGATTCATTTGTGCTCATAGTATTAATGTATGTGTCTTGGATGGTTGCGTGAGTCTGTACTGGCTAGAAAAGATCTATAAAGGTTGCCCTATGTTATCATTGCATATAGTATTGTCTTGTGATCTCAGTTGGACTTAGTTTGAGGTGTTAGAGGTCTTCGGGTAGGTTGGGGTTACTTGTATAGTATGCTTCCAATGAGTGCAGAATCCGTAAGGTTATAATATGACGGTTAAGGATGGTCGATCTATTTGGTCAACTACAATGGGTTAGTCACTTCTCTAAGGTTGAGCTGAGGTTTGTATTTTATTCTCAAGTGTGGAGGAGTGTAGGTGATGCCCTTAAGTGTACTTTTGAAGTAGGAATGATCATTTTGAATATTGGTGGAGTTGTTTGGTTGGCTTATGCACCGGTAGTGTTTTTAGGTTTTCTTGAATAGGGTCATAAAACCCTACCGTGATATGCTTGTGGTGGTGTCTAGTGATAAGGTATTGATTTATTTAGAGCTTGTGAATCATTTGGGGGTAATGTTACAAGTCTTGGAGGATGAGAGGTTGTTTGCTAAATATGATAGGTTTGCATGATGGCAATAAGGTAGTTAGAATTCCTTAAGGATTATGAGTGAGTGTGCATTATTTTTCTGCATTAAGGCTAATGTTGTGGCCCATGCTCTAGGTAGCCTACCATGTGTGGATAATGGTGGCAAGGAGGATATTAGTGGGATCCATTAGTTGGTCAGATTAGAAGTAGATTAAAGGAAGTTGAGCATGGTGGTGTAACATTCTTGATGGTTCCAAATCTTCTTTGGTTAAGAGGTTTAGATTAGGCAAGACCATGATTCAGCTTTATTAGAGTGGAAAGTTTTTTGTGGAAAGATGGTTGAGTAGAGGTAGTCTCCCAAGGGGGAGATGGTAGTTCATAGCAACAAGTAGGATAGGTGTGGTTTAAGGTTGGCAATGAGTTATGGTTGTGAGCCCTTTTAGACTGCAAAAATGTTGGTAAGGTTGCATAAGCTTTGGGATTGCCTATGGAAAGTTCGGTTCTCCATGTTTCTAGGTTGATGGGATGTGTTGGTGACTCTAGTGCTATAGCACACTGTGAGATTGTGGGTGATGTGGAGGACAAGTTGGCTTAGGCGAAGGTCTCGAAGGAGGTGTTGGTTGGATGAGAGTAAAAGTTAAATAATGAGGATGTGGTATTCACTAAAGCCCTCTTGAAAGGATCAACAAGTCAAAGGTGTCTCTAAGGAAGTCGACGTCATCTTATGGGAGCGATATTTGTACCTCATTCACTCTAATCAAGCCTAAGACAGCGACTATGTCCTTCATGTGATTCCAAGTCCTATGTTTCCACCCTTATGTCATTAATATGCATTCATTTTTAAGTTGGAAAGTTTATGATGATTTTAAACTTATGTTGAGAGTTTGAAAATGGTGTTTTAAATGTAACTAGTTTTTGGACACGTGCCGTGCATCCCATGTAAATGTTTTTTATAAATCTATTAGAATGATTAAAATCTTATTAACTCATGCATGGTTTGAACTTTGGTTAGTATCTAACTAACTTCCAATAAAGTCACAAATGGCTAATTCTAATTTGAATCCAAATAAAAGAATTACAACAATCAGATATTTATGAAAAACTAAATTAAGTAAGTCTAATAAAGAGGATAGAGAAGAAAAAATTTTAGTATATATATATATATATATCTTTCTTAAGACTTTAATCATAACAATATATTGAAAAAAGAAATATATAGAATCAATACATAATTTTTGTGTTTTTGTCAATATCTTCTCTCCAACCAGTCAAAATTCAAGAATCTTCTACATTAGAACTAAACCATAAAATAAATAATACAATACTGTTAAGTACTTCACTATTTTTTTTAACTATAGAATGCAAAGGATGTCCTATGCAATAAAAAAGATGAATTATATAGATAAAATTGGTGGAATATCAAGAATCTTAAAGCTTGAAATTAAAAAGTTGGAGGTTATGAAGAATAGAAAAGTATAAGAGTTATGAATATGAAGAGTAACAACTGAATAAATAATTAAATATGAGAGACTTTATAAAGAATTTTGTTAATGGTATTATTTTAATAAATTAATTTTGTAAGGGTATTTTGGTAATTCAACTTTCAACTTTTTTGTTCTCACTTCTAGTAACATATAATATAACGTTGCATTCTTGTTGGGGCTAATTTGTTTATGATGACACTTGTCTGGTACATTTCTTTCACATTTGGGGACAAATGTTCCCAAGGGGGAGATACTGAAACAAACCCAAAAAGTTCAAAAACAAATGCCTCAGAAGTGCATAAAATCGTAATCTTACTTCAAATTATTGTTCAAAGGGCAAAATTGAGTGGCAAGTGGGTCTAACCAAAACTTTAGAGCAATCGTATCAAAATTCAAAAATCACAAAAATGCAATTTATGAGGGTTAATTTTAAATGGGTATATCTCATAGCACACAATGAACTAGGTGGCCTACGACCTGTCAAATTAAAGCACTTTCAACTAGCTTTTCAATGCACTTAGTTTGACCTCATTCTATGTTCAAATGAAGAATTTATGTCCATTTTTGTGGAAATCATTTGTGCAGAGATGCAAATTTCAGTGAGTAATTCATGTCGTGGACTAGTGTTATTTTTGTCCTTTTTGTTTTCTTCGGTCCTAGACTTCCAAGTCTTGGGCCTAAGGGTTTTCATACTTAAAAATACCTATACTTCGCCTTATTTCACCCTCATATCATCCTAAACATTCCCCAATACTCACCAAAATACTTAACCAAATATTTACTCCCAAATTCAAGTCCCAAAACTCTCATCCAGATCTAAGGAATTCCTTCAAGCTTTAAGTCTTTATTAAAGTCTTCTTCAAAAAATTCTTCAAGGGTAATGTATGTGGTGTCGAACCATTGGGTCCTTCCACCCATGGTTCCTAAGCCTTTTTTTACTTAAATTTCATGATTTAAATGTTGATTTATTTATGGTTCTTGATTATTATAAATTTCACTGCACAGTGATTTCGGGTTTATGAAAGTATAATTGTTTTAGCATGTTTTGAGCTATAATTCTTGGATTTATTTAAGATATGAGGATGTGTTTTGATATATATTGCTTGAGGGTATTGCAAGGTGTTGATTGATAGTTTTACAATGGATTTTCTTGCATGATTTCACTCTTGAATTGCATGGTTTTATACTAGAACTACACACCCTCCAAGTGTGTGATAAAATGCCTTTTTAAGGATTCTTTATGTTTTAATGATCCATTGGTTGAGTTATGACTGAAGTGACCTTTTGATGATTATGAGCTTTCTAAATATGTGTTTAAGTCATAAAAATATTGATGATGTTGTAGGGCCGGATTAAGCCCATTTCTGAGATTATACCTCTTATGAGACTTTGATATTTGATTATAATGAAAGGATATTGTTGATGATAATGATCAATTCTTATAATTGAAATTAAGCTCACAATATGAGGTCAATGATGTTAAGCGCTACTCGTCCCATGTATCTATGTTTATTGCAAGTTATTAAAGTATGATTATCCTATATATTCTGCGGGATTAGACTTATCACTGAGTGACTAGAGGCGATTCCCCAAGTCCTAGAACTATATGCAACCTTAAGTAAAGGGATGAGAGGCAAGTCCCCAAATCTCTAAGAGCGAGTATACGAGTCTGGGCTTGAGGCGAGCAGTCGAGTCCAAGAACTAGAGTTGAGTTCTATGTTCACACAATGCTTAATGGATCCAGTTAGGCATTAAGTGGTTTATCTTGGAAAGTAACTTCCTAGTTTCTTCCGGTGTAGTGTTGATATCAGGATTCCGAGTTATAGCTCGCTTGGTCTTATGTTATGTCAGTTGAGGTCTCTTCGCACACTTATGTATTATGATCTATATGAGTTAAATGAATTGTAATCATGTTTTACTTCTAGCATCATTCATACATGTCATATTGTTATTATGCTATTCATTGCTTATTATTATTATGCATTTTTTAATATGATGCCTATTTATTGTAGCATTGCATACCATATACTTAGTACATTCAAACGTACTAACGCATACTCTATGCCTACATGATGTTACCAAGTAAGAACTAGAGCTCCTATTGATTCTTCTCTTGGCTAGATGGATTGTTCAACTTAGACTTTAGTGATTCCTCCATTCTGGGGATAATAACTATTCTCTTATGTTCTGTGTTAAAACTGTCATTCGTTTATTATATACTTATAACCTTAAGGGTGATCCCAGTTGCTTTGTCTTGGCCCTCGCTAAGTATCTATTTTTAGGGGTGATGTTGGACAAATTATGTATTATGTTTGAGCTTTGACTCATCTATGTTATTTAAGTATTACGTCACTCTCTCTATTAGTCCCAATTCCTCTTGTTCATGTTTCTTATGTTGTTTTATATTTGCTTCCACGACCAAGGATGGGTAATGATATGCTATGAGGCTTGTTTGGGGTTCCTTTGGGTTTCCCACTTGCTGGTCACATCTAGGCCCTAAGCTTGGGTCATGACACTATGTTCCTAAAATATCACACCAAAGCACCCCTAAGCCTATGTTACAAGCCAATAAAGTCCTAAAGTGGTGCTAGTCCAAAAAGCTAAAGGTCATAGTGATGAATATAGGGGAAAGCATATAGTATTGAGCATGGCATCTGAATGTCTTTTGTGAGAATGAGTGATTTTGTGTTGTCCCACGCATTGAATCGGAAGATATGATCATGAGTGGGATATGAGACTTGTTTCTGTGAGGGAACTTGCATTATATTATTGATAGTATACCTATTCATTGATTGCATATTGATGATTGCCTTGCTTGTCATAGTTGCACTGTCACTAAAACGACCCTAAAAAGTGCCCAAAAATGTGCCTAGGAAGTGCCTGCGTTCATAATTTTCATATATTTCAAAATCCGTGCATGATATCAAAAATTTAACTTCATATTCTTTTTCAATAGGGAAAAATTGAGTGGAAAATGGGTCAAACCCCGATTTTAGACTGACCGAATTACAATTTCAATTTTCCAAGTTTGCAAATTCCAGTGAAGAATCGCTCCCTAGTCTTTTGGGTCTTGGGCCAAAATCTTCCCATGCGTGAAAATACCTATACTTAGCAATATTTCACCTTCATATCAAACAAGACATTCCCTAATACTCTCTCAAACACTTAGACTAATATTTCACTCCAAATTTCAAGTCCCAATTCTCATAAAGATCTTAATGGTTTCACTCAAGCTTCAAGTCCCCATTTCGAATCTTCATCAAGTAATTCTCTAAAGCTAAGGTATATGGATTTCCATCGTTGGGTCCTTTCACCCATAGTTTCCAAGTCTTATTTTTACATAAATCTCTTGTTTCTATGTTGATTTACTTGTGGGTCTTACTTACTAAGATTTGACTATGAACTATGTTGGAGTTTCATAAAAGTGTGACTATTTAGCATATTTTAAGCTATGAATCTTCGATGTATCTTGAGATTTAATAAAGGATTTTGATGTATATTACATGATGGTATTACCAAGTATTGGTCGATAGTTTTACATTGGATTTTCTTGCATGATTTCACTCATAAATTACAAGGTTTGACACTAACGTTACACAATTGTCAAGTGTTTGATAAATTGTCCGATTATGGATTCTTGAGTTGGTGAAGGTCTAAAGCATGGCTTATGATATTAATGACTTTAAGATAATGAAACAAATGCACATATGTTTCATTTTCCTCTATAGTGTTGTGAATTGACCAAGCCTTGCTCGGGGTGTTATGGACTCAGGTAACCACATTGAGGGGTTGGTACCTCGATTGACTCAGTCAGGAGGTAGTAGGCCCGGGTAACTACATTGAGGGGTTTGTACCTGGATTGCCCACTCTAGAGGTAGTAACCCCATGCTTCCATGGTTGGGGGGTATGTACCTCAAAAACCACATTGAGGAGTTTGTACCTCAATTGCCTCGCTCAAGAGGTAATAAGCCCGTGCTACCATGAATGGGAGGTATGTATCCTAATGACCATGTTAAGGGGTTTGTACCTCATTTGCCTCTCTAAGGGGGTGGTAGGCCTTGGATAGTCTATATTGATGCTCACTTCTTACACACATTATGTTTTCTGTAAGCATGATTTACTCTAAGCATCATCCATGTATGCCATATTACTATATGTTTATTCATTGCCTACGTTTATGCATTTCAATTATGTTGCTTATCTCTTGTTGCATTGCATTCTACATACTTAGTACATTTAAAATTAGTAACGTATACTTTATGCCCACATGATATTACCATATTGGAACCGAAACTCCCATTGATTCTCCTTCAGGTGGCTAGGCAAATTGTTCAAGTTAGCTTTGGTGAGTACTCATGTTCGGGGATAATGTCTATCTTCTTTCATGCTTATACATAGATTATATCTTGTATATTTTGAAATACTTATGACCTTTACTATGAAGGTGAGCCTGGTTGCTTGCCTTGGCCCCGCTAATTTCTATTTCTAGAGGTATTGTTGGATAAGTTATGTATTATGCTTGAGTTTTTGACTCATCTATGATATTTAAGTATTAAACTCTCTCCGTTAGTCCCAATTTCCTCGTTTATGTTTTCTCCTATTGTTTATACTGCTTTCGTGACCAAAGATGTTCATATAATATACTAAGAGATTTGATTGGGGTCTCTTCAGATTACCCATTTGTCGTGATATGTCTAGGCCCTAGTTTAGGTCGTAATAGTCACATATGTTAGTCTGGATGTTGCTTGATAGTTATCTGATATGCTTTCATGAGTGGTGTGGGTGTTTATGCTTGAGTTTAAGATGATGTATGCCATTAGATTGAGGTTGTGTGTTACTATATTGCTTATGTTGATTGAGTCTGTCACTTGAAGAGAAGCAACAATTTTAACTTGAGGGTATTGATATGCTATCAAAATATAGTACTTTTGATGCTTAAAATATGGAATTTTTATATGTTCTTAAAATGATGTTAGTATATTTGATGTGTTTTTATGTTTGTTTAGCATGACTATAGGTTTGTCATAAGTTTTGGGCTAAGTCTACAGAAATTGAAGAATTTGCTATTCTACGATACCCTTTACGGGCGTGGAAGTTTCCACTGGCCGTAGAATAGGTTTCATAGAAAAATCCAGTGAAGGGGATATTTCTGAAAGTTGAATCTACCAATGTGTAAATGAGCCATAAAATATTATATAGTCATAGATTAGTGTCATACCATGAAGATCAGAAAGTGGAAAGTTGCTGAAATGTCATTAGATGAAACCCTCCACGGGACATAGATAGGTCTTCTAGAAGACAACCCTTGAATTGCAGAAGGAATCCATGCCCCGATTACTGGCCGTAGAAGTTTATACATCCTATAAAGTTGCTCGTAATGCCTGCCAACCCAATTCGCCTATTTTGATTTGGCTTTGTATTTTAAACACAATATAAATTTGTTTTTAGGTTATTTTTCCCGGGGAATAGTAAAGAGTTAGTAAGAAAAAGTGAGAAACAATATGAGACACTTGGAAAACAATATTATTCATTCTTAATTCATACTTGTGATTTTTGTTGAAGAACTTGGATTTCTTTTAAGTACTTAATTATGCTATTCAATATCATGATTCTTGCATCTACAATAATAATGACTAGCTAAATCCACAACTATGGTTGTGGGAACCATGAAGACTTAACAAGGTGAAATTGGATAGTTCGTAATTTTTGAAAAGTGTGCATGCATGCCTTAATTAATTCTCTTCATTTTGAATTCTTTTTAACGCTGGCTAACGTCATAACTCACCTAGTGTTACTGATTGGATCAAGATAGAAATCAACAGGAAAAGAGAGTAATTACAGGATGCAATTGACGTTTCTCATCTAATCAACCAAAGTAGATCAAGGGGAGGATGTACTGGAATAATAGGTAAAGGTTAGTAATGTCATTCTACGGGGATGGATAAAATCATGTAGTGAAATTTACTCTCGCCTAGATCAAAGTGTTTGGTAAAGTTAACCTATTGTTCTGCATTCTACATACTAGAAAAGAATTCAATTATCTGGTAATACCAAGTTAGGGAATCATGGCGAATACAATACCCTAGTTGCTCTTCATACTGATTTAATACTTGTTCTAGTCTAGGATTTTTTTATACCCCCCCCCTCTTTTAGAGAGATAAGTAGGTCAATCAACTAGAACTACCTGGAATTTCTCTAAGTCTACCTTATTCCCTGTGGGTTCGACCCTAACATTTGTTAGGCTATATATCTTGATAATGATCGCTTTAACCTTCAAGAAAGAGGTGTAGCTTGGGTGACATCAAACATCACAAAAAGAAAACAAGCAATCAAGAAGAACTAACCACGATCTAATGCTACACTGCCCATCACAAGCAACCATCTAAAGCTACCAATTCTAGACCTCAAAATCTCTAGGAAATCAATAATGAAAATTCTAAGTCTATCAAGGCTACTACCCAACTAAAAGGTCATGCCAACTAGCACCACCAGGGTCTTATCACATATACTACTCTCAACAACAACCTCACGCAAGCTAACAACGGTAACAAAACAACCGGCTACTAAGCACAATAAGCAAGATGATATGAAAAAGTAACTAGAGACACAAATTAAGCATTGCTATGTGTATTGTTCTACCATTATATCAAATATAATCCAGTATCATGACAATTCATTGCTATAAATGAATCTACAACTAAAAGAAAGAATAAACACATAATTTCAAATAATAAAATCACTAAAATCACAAAATAGACATCCTTTATAAATAAAGTTACCACTAATGGGAATGGATACCCCAAAACCACATATAGAAACAAGAAAGATCTTAAAAATCATTGTACACAATCATGTTCGATACCTAGAGCTATGCCCTCTGTCTGGACTATAAAATCATAAGAAAAATCTTGTCCGACCTCAATATGGATGCTAAATATGCCCCAGCAACACCTTGAATACCATCTCCAAATGGATGCAACATGAACTCCTAATAGTGGTCTGGCTGGGCAGACTGTCCAGCTATCTTATGCTGGAGATGCTTTTTAGCCTAGTGGGCCATCTCCCTCCATATGTGTCAAGGATAATAAATCCTACCACAAAAATCATAGACCACATAGGAAAATCATGGGACCAATTAACAAATATTCCATAGTCGGAACAACCCGATGTTGAATGCCCTGTAATAATGCTACCATGATAGCTAGGAAGTACATCAAAGCCCATGCTAGAACCACCCTATCTGAGAGCACCCTACAGAGATATCTACTAGGACATACCATAGGAGACCTTCTTCCTAGCAACCTGACGACCATCTCTAACACCAAAGGGGCGATTCTTGTTAACTACACTAAGACCCTCCAACCTTGAACTAGTTAAGCTTGTTGTCTAGATTGTAGAGAAAACCTCGCTACAATTGATTGGATTGTATGACTTTAATGACCATAGTTTAAATCCTAGGAACCAATCTTAATCTTTGCCTGTGGGGCACCATAACCTGCCTTAAGACATCCTAGCACTATCATTATAGGGCTAATTGGTCAAATATGAAGAGATTCATCACTAACTCAAAAACCACCTTTAAAATGTCAAAATAGTCCTTCTCTATAGTCCTCAGGTGACCCACGACCTGAGGAAAAGTAGATCCTACTACTATCAAGTGCTCTAATGCAAAACAGAGTAGCAAAGCCAGTCTTTGATCAAAACCTTGGCTCAAATCCTGCTATGAAAGGAAGAAGGTAGGGGTACATCCAACCCACTCAAGAAATCTATCAAAGTAGTCAAATACAGATGCTAAACCCTATTGAGGAACTAGTACACTGATTTTAGCCTGAGGATCACCCGCCATAGCTCTAGATAGACGTTCTAATGCCTCAAGCATGTCTACCAGCGAACTTATGCTATCTTTCTAAAAGACAGTGAAGTCCATAGAAGTAGTTTTAGAGATTATTTAATGTAAGAAGACACGAAAAGGAATCAAGAACCAAAATGCTTTACTAATTCCCCTATAGCATTCCAAAGATGGGATGCAAACATCTATTTGCCAATCCGTAGGACTATACTAGGCATTGCTCTCACACTGGCGTTGTTTGTCAACCTAAAGCTCCGATATAAATCTATCACAACTCAATTTCTCAGGCCATAATAGCACCTACTCCAATCTTTCGGTAGGTAAGTTTAACCTATACCATGGACCATACCCATTGGGCTTCCTAGTGGAAGATAATCCTACTAAGAAAGAGCTATGACAGTAAAAATAATAAATACAGTTATTGATGAAAATAACATACCAAAACCCACCCGAAGTCTTGGCATCAATGAGTATTTGAGCTCTTAATATATAAAATAAGAGTAGAGTCTTTTCAAATACAACATCAATACAAACTCTCTCTAAGTAAAATATAAATATAAACTTAAAAGTATTAAGCAAAAAATCGGATCCTACAGACGCCAGGAGCTCACCAAGATCCCTCAAATCTTCAACTAGCTCTGTACAAAATGTAGATCAACCACAGGGACTCATACCGTGATTTGTAGGGCAGAAGTGTTAGTATAAGTAACAAACAAATGGTACATAATAAACATAGGTGGAATAAGCTACATAGATAAAACAAGTATAAATTTCATTAAAATAAGGCAAGTAACGTGTAACTAATAATATAAAAACAGAACTAATATGTAATTAAACATATAGGGTGGTGAGAAGAAGATAGGAAGCGTGGTTTGGAGGATCGGGTCTACCGTCTACTAGCGTGAAAGGTAGGTTATGAGGTCAGATCAATAATAATAATAAGAAACAGTTACAAAGTTTGGGCTAATCCAACAACATATGACACTCATATGCATTGCCTAGGCTAGCTCTAGGTCATATCATAATAATCATTATCATCAGTGATACTAAAGTAATAATAGTAGCAAAATAAAGAAATTGTGTCGATGTACTTTTTAGTAAAACAATAAAACTGTGGCTATCCTAAATGCCCCTAATAGTCCAAAGTATCAAGGACTATGTCTTTGACATCTCTA
>JAOTQJ010062660.1:0-13682 GCA_025642045.1 Solanum sejunctum | reverse complement strand
TTCAACAATGGCTGCAAAGTAGCAAAGTTGGAATTGAATTTTTCTTGCCATTGATGTCATCAATGACATCAAAGGGGATAGAATTTCTCCTATAAAAGGTGCTCTTGAGCTCCTTCATTAGACATTACCAAGAAGACCAAGAAAGAGTGTAATGTGTGAGATTGAGAGTTGTTCTGTAAATCTATTCTTGTAAGTAATAGAAGAAATTTTTTCTCTCAAATTTATGTTTACCAATGCTCAATTGATCCTTTGCCTTCAACACTTTATATTGAATTTCAATCCATCGTTTATTTTAGGAATCACCCAAATGGATGTAGTTCGTGAAGTTGATCCGATAGAAGCCGAAGTTTGCAATGAGTCTGAGCAGTGCAATCGATCAACTGAAATTCTTCAAATTGGAGAAAGCCCTAAAATTGTCGAAGCCGCAGATGTTCATCAAAATATTATTTTGATCATTCCCAACCAGTGCTAATGATTCTCGAGCAGTGCTGATGAAGCCGCAGATCATTCTTGAGCAATGCTGATGATTTTCTATACGATGACTCGACTCGCAGCACTCTCTTGAAAAAATATTTTTCTGGGTGTCTTAATGGGGTTAGCAAGAAACTTTTTGTTCATCATTTTCGAATGGGTGAGTGGGACAACAACAAAGTTGCTGTGCAGATGGCGATACTGTTCTTTATCTACCCATTCATTTTTTCTCAGTTCGACAATGCACCTATATCTATTGATGATTTTAGGATGGTTGAAGATGGGCGATATGAATTTTATCCTTGGGGTATCACTGCATTCAACAACTTGTTGAAGAGTTTCAGGCAAGAATATAGAGTTGCTAAAAAACTTTATTGACTAGGAGGTATGCCATATGCACTAAATGTTTGGACGTACGAATGTGCATCCGAAATTGATGATGAGATTGCTGTAAAGGCTGACAGTCACATTCTCAAAATTCTAAATTAGAATGTAACTGGATTAAAGTCGAAATATGAGACATTCATGTTGAGTATGTTTATGAGAGTAAAATTTATTGGGTTTGTTGTTTTCATGTGTTAAATGATTGAACCATCCATGAATCACTTATAGTTATATCATTCATTATTTGTCCTATCTAATATAACTGTTACATGTTTTTTTATCTCTTTTTTTTTTGTGCAAAAAATGATTCTTTGTAGCATCAATGTGCATTTTTTTGGGAACAGTATATCATCAGGATGTATTACCTATAGGTTTCTAGTTCACATTTCTGTATCATGTAAACAGATATTACAATTGTGTGTCTCTTATGCTACCCCTTTGAAATTTTGATTCATAATACATTTATTTATGAGAATGCCCACAGATGATTTATGTGTATCATGTCTGTTCATTGCATGTTTCATCAGTGTTTTTTGCATTAATAAATTTTGTATTATGTTTTATTGTTGATTGGTTATATGCATCAATTATGTTTGTTGTATGGTTCTGTGTACTACTATTTTTAGTATCCCTCATTATTTGTATCATTTATACTAGTGTTACATTTCTTTTGTCTCGCTTTTTGTCGAACAACCTACCATGTGTATCACAACTTTCTAGGACTGCAGTACAGCATCACCACTGTGCATCACCAACCTTCTCTATTAGAAAAACACACACACAATATTGGTGTGATACATGTATCATCCATCTTAGGTGTTTCATTTTGTGCACCACTAATTTTACTATTATTCATCACTTGTATCGTATATATAAGTCTTATATTTTTGGGTCTCCTTTTTTATCCCCAACAAGTACTTATGTGTATCATAATTATTTTACTTTTTGAAAATGGTATCAACACTGTGTATCACCAATGTTTTTCTACTTTCTAAAATCTCATCAACCTCTTTTGTTAATCTTTATGATGTGACTTATGTGATTTCATGAAATGATACACTTATTTTATCACCAGAATTCTTGCAATATTGTTCCGACAACTAATGAGTTGTCAGTGCTTAATCTGTCCCAGTCTGAGGGTAGTTCACTTACAGAAGCTTCCCCATCTACAATTCTGCCTTGCACGTTGTCTTCTATCATTTTGAAGTCCAAGCATTTGGATGTGCATGAACCAACTGGATTTGAAGATTTTAGTACTGAACCACCTGAACACCTACTAAGGAGGTCAAAACGTATTGTTGATGCGTCCTCTCCACTCCCCCCCAAGAAGATGCATGTTGTTTAGCCCAAGGAAATAACTAATTCAGATGTGAGTACGCAGAAATAATCAAGGAATATGCAACGAGTAAAAAGACACCGTCAAATACACCTTCAGTTGATCATACTGAACTTCCATCATATGTCGCTCAACTTTTTGTCAAATCAGAAATAAGAGAAGCCAGGAGATACCTTAATCAATATGTAAGTGTAAACTATTCACTTTCCTTTTTTACACTGTTATTATCTAGTTTATAGAAAAATTATGCAAAAATAACAATTTATTTTTTCTTTTTTAATATTGAAGCTGGACAGAAAGTTAAATTATCTTGAGAACTTAATCTAATCAAACTACAAAACGATTTTGGAAGCAATTGCAAAGGTATCCTATACCCCACAAAAGACTGATATCCAGGAATCCCCTCTAACTGTTCAAGAATGTTTCCAGGTACACCTCTCCAAATAGTGTGATTTTTCATATACCAAAAAATATCATGTCTCATATGTTATTAAATGACGTATATACATCTTAGATCTAAGGAGTTACCTGATACATCATACCTATTTAGGTTGATGCATCACCAATACATGATGTGACACCACACCCTATGGTGGTTAGAGAAGATAAAGATCATCAGGTAGTATTTTTATCTATGATACATGCATAAAATTTTACGACATATTGATGACAAATCAACTTGTACATATCTCTATGTAGACATAGGTTGTTGAAGCAGTGGGCAATAGTCACACCAGGCATGATGTTGCAGTAGTCAATACTGATACCAGGCAGGATGAATCACATAGGAAAATTGAAGCCCCCTCACATAAAGCAATTATCATTAATGAAGATGTATCAAAGGGGAAAGATGCATCTAAGACACCACAAAATGCTAGTTTACTCTTTCCATTACAGTTTTGCTGTTTATTATTGCCTCCTAGAACATGCAAGTCCATGTGGTCAAAACAAGTAATACAGTGGCTTTATTTAAAGGACTGGATTGTCGAACCCAAGAGATTTAATGTAAATTGTTTAATTTTTCGAGTTATAATGTTTGAAAGACGATAAAGAATTAATTTATTGAAATTGTGTATTAAAATAACTAAACTTGTACTAAACTAACGAACTTTGCAAAAATAAAATTTTTTTTATCTTGTATTTTAATTATCCAAATGTTGCGAGATTCTGGGATTGTAACTTTAACGACGGCGTATTAATCTTGAATTTCATATGTATGTTTGGGCAGCGAATGTTGATTCACAGGGTTAAAATTATCAAATCGAGGCTGCACACCTCCATTTGCCTATTCCTATTGTTTGCCTAACTACATCGTTGAGCGGGGATAAACAATACAGTAGAAACACATTAATAATATTTTCCTGTACATCAAATCAAGCTTGGTATAAAGGTAGTTGTCATAAGTCTCCAATACATAAATCAATCTAATATTCTAGTTGAACAAGCTTCTTATATTATTGTGTTCTTAAGCATTCCAACATCTTTCAAATTCACAATGCAAAATATATTCATTTCCATAGGTGATCAAGCTAAGAAATGTAGATTTAAATAATATAAGAACAATCATAACAACCCATTCATAAGCATTAAAACTCAAAGATTAACACATTGTCTATGGCTACAATCCCACAAAAAGGAAAGATTAGCCACTCATGCTAATCATACACACAAATATTATAATTAAAACCATAAAAAAAATGATAAAATGAAGATGAAAACTGACTAAAATTGATCTTCTACCGTAACCAGCTGCTTCACAAGCTTCAGTAGACTTAGAACAAAAGATATCCAGGGTTATAGGTTTTTTACGACTTATATAGCCCACAAAATTTGACTTTCTACGCAATTTTTCTTAAGTCTACAACGCACTTTAGTATTATATTAATAAAATTTGGCGTACAATGTTGACTGGACCAAAAAGTCACCCATTTCACACTAGTCCGCGATGCGCACTAGTGTTATTTGGGTTACTTTCCACCTAGCACATCGAAAACTGCTTTTCCACCCATTTATCACTGGTCCGCGACGGGCCTTGGTCGCGGACCAAGTGTTTTCATTTTTATTTCCTTGTTTTCT
This sequence comes from Solanum sejunctum, assembly GCA_025642045.1. Lineage (NCBI taxonomy): Eukaryota > Viridiplantae > Streptophyta > Magnoliopsida > Solanales > Solanaceae > Solanum > Solanum sejunctum. The sequence continues at coordinate 9,415 of JAOTQJ010062660.1, read as the reverse complement.
TGTACGAGTTGTATTGTTTTGTTCAAAGTTTAATGCCGGAACCTCAAAATCTGATAAAAATTAATAAAACACAACCACAAGGTGTAATTTGTCCAATGTTAACAAACTATACAAAATTCTATGAAAATATCTAAAACTCCACAAATTTACCCTCCAACTTAACTCTATTTATGGGACTTTTGTTTATTTAGGCGTATAAATACGCCTAGGATTACCAACCCACACTTAAAGTTTTGTCCGTCCTCGGGCAAATCAAGAACATGCATGCAAACACCTAGATAGTATGTCTAATAAACTTTATATGCACAACCCTTTTTAAAACAATATGAGCATTTTTCAAGATTCCTAGCAACATCAACTTTAATAAATACTTTAAATGAATAAACATGGACTGATGCAGAATTTCTATTATAGCTTTACCTAGTTACTGCCCTAAGATGATCATGTGCCCTCACTAGAAGAATTACCCATGCACACAATTGAACTTCTAAAAGAAGATTTTATTTGGGTTCACAATCAACTCTCCCTCTCACAAAAGAAATCTCATGTTGCTTCTAATTGTTATAGACTTGCCCTTAATGTTTAAATTTTTCCTAGTTAGAAAATTTTCATTTAAAGATCACTTAGGTCTTTTATTTGATTGTAATGTAGGCTTAAAGGCTGGTGAGATAATTTTATGGATATGGTTGTCAAGGTTCATTCTCCGAGCGCTTAAAGCTTACATTACCCTATTTTTCTTTTCTTTTGACCTTTAATCTTTTTCATTTCAACATCCTTTATTTGTTTTCATAATTTACACACTCAAAATTGTCAACAAATATACAGAACCCCTTTTTATTTTTATATTTTTTTTGTTTTCTGATTTCTGATTTTTTTTTTACTTTATCTTTTTTGAATAGTACCCGAACCATAAATTGTCACTGTTTGGGTTCCATTTCAGCTGCTCATTCCCTAGCTCTTCATGCTAAAATGCTCAAGAATTAGGATAAAGTATTGTTAGAAGTCAAAGAAGGATTCGGCTCGAAATGTAGCTTATGAAAGAAAAAGTCTAAAGCTTAACGGGGTTAACTAAGGTGTTTTAATAAATTAGATAAAAAGGTCTAAGTTATTTAGGTTACCAAAGAAATGCCTAGATCCTTTCCCTTAAAATTAAAAATCTACTAAGTTAATTTAACATACTGGGCAAGTTCTTAACAGGTATAGCAACATAGACTACCAATTCAACTCACAGTCACATGACACATTTTCATCGTAAGACAACACTAGATTCACCATTACTTATTTCTCATTAATTCAAAATTAAGCATATATTCATCAGTACAAATTTCAAGTTTAAGCTACTAGGGATTCAAGAATTCATGTCATCTTAGTTTCTCATGGTTTCATATACAAGAAATATTTTTACATACTATCGACCCTCTAAAATGAGATTATTTGACACATACCCTTAGACGGTCGTCATCCATCCATCATAGGGTAATGTCACTCAACTATGACTACCCAAGTAAATAATTATATTAAAATGCATTAACAACACATTTTCAGAAGATTTTAAACATGGTAATATTAAAAAATAAGGCTGTCTAAAAATAAAAGCAAAAATAATCATGTCAAAATAGCAAGTGCAGTAGCAATCCAAATAAAATAGTAGCATGTATCAAGGTCAGTAGCATAAAATACCCCACCCCATACTTAAACAATAGCATTGTCCCCAGTGCTAACCAAAATAAACCTGTGGAATGCTGTGTAGCTGCTCAATTCTCCAAAGCCGGAATGTTATCATCATCCTACGCCTCATCATCTTCCGTGTCGCTCTTGTTTGCATTTGGATCAAAGGGAAAGTCATCATCAATCCGCTCCATGAACTGAGGCCCAAGGCCCAACATCACGCGGGCATGATCATTGAGGGGATATTGGATCTCCACCTCAGCAATCTCCTCGGGCGTGATTGGACAGCCACTCGCTTGCAGCAGCAACATCTGCATCCCGAACATCCATGCCATGACCAACTCATCTCTGGGGGCACGCTCTACGATAGTAAGATTAGGTGGTGCGCTACTCTCCAGTCCTTAAACAATGCTAACAACGCAGGGAGATGCCTCTATGTGGGGGCAATAATCAAGATCCTCGGTGGGCACACCTGCACGCAAACATATCTTAGTAATAATGTCGTCAAAAGCGTATCTGCGGTCCTTGTGTGCTCGGGCCTTCCTCATGGCTGGCTTCAGTATTGCCCCGAAGTTAAGTTCCATGCCCATTATTAGTGCACTAGGCAAACCCGGTCCCTGGTGACCTCTGAGAAGAGCTAGCTTGGAAAGAGTCCGTCTGTCATGATCTTAAGCTAGACACGAGCCTATTTGTTGAGATGCCTGAAGGGAAAGGTCTGGTAGAAGCCCCTGTATGCATGTCTATCCTAGCGAGTTGTCGACTATGGGCCTGAGAGTGTGTGCCAAATGGCCTGGTATGGAGGGTGTTGGACTAAGGCATCACATGCATCTGGAACGACCTCCAAGGGTGTCTGTATGATCTTATTAATGATCAAAAGGTTGAAGTCGACAATTATACCTCGTACCTTAAACTGGCTGTTGCATACATCTTTGTTCATATTCGTATAGAACTCTCGAACTATGCTCAGATTGTAAGGATGGGGCTGAGCGAACAAGAACTACAACCGGTATTTGAGGCACCTCTAGTATGTGGCAGGGTAGTCTCAGTCGAGAGACTCAGCGTCAATGGGGAAGTCTGGAAAGTATTTGGACTCAGTGTGGCTCTTGTACCACTTTTGTCCGGCTTTGTTGACTGCATTCAACCTAAATCTTAGTGCTCTCTTCTTGTGTACGGAGCCTCGTAGGACTATAGGGATGTCTCGAGATCTTCTCCTAGTAGGTGCAGTTGCAGCTCCACGGGGCTACCCAGTTTGTCGACCTGTCGATGCCATAACATCCTGTAAAAGTATGAATGAACATCAAAAACTTTGTCAGCTCAGTGTAATGTTCCATGCATTCGACTCCACACTTAATTGTAAAACAGTAAAGAAGTAGGTACTCAGGCTTCCCAAGTTAATGTATTTCACCAATTCAAAATTCTCACAGCAGAACAACATAATAAGTAACACCAAAAGTGAATTTGGTGTCTAGTTCATCATCATTTCAGGAGAAAACAGACCCAATTTAACAAGTTTTAGCGGGTAATCAGTCTCGAGACATGCTAAGTTTCTTATTTGTGGATGTGACATCAGGTGGGAGTGGTTCGAGGCTCCAAACATATCACATCTCTCTCACAGAGCCAGTAAATAGTTTCATTGTGTATCAATGATAGCACAGAAATAGTACTCAGCCCCATTTTGCACAATTTGCATCATTACACAGCCCTATTTTCTTTGTTTTCAATCAACTGATGGTTCGCCCTTAGCTGGAGTCATGATTTTTAGATTCTCAAGCACAACAAAGCAATTAAGGCAATCCACGAAGGCAAGACGTAAAGCTAAACACTTAACACAGTTTGACAACAAGAGAATACCCGAAGTGTCTATTGTCAAATTGAAACATTAGACAACTTATTTCCTTGAATGTTCAAAAGAGATATAACCATTTTCCCCCAATGTTCCCATTTCATCATATCTCAAATCAGAATTCACACAAGTAGAAACACATGAATGATAAGAGCAAGCATGGAGTTGAGAACTTAAGACTAGAAGAATTTAACCCATGGGAATACAATTTCAAGCTAAACAATTCCCCTAACTACCCAATACTTAAATTATGGCACACTTTGAAAGTAACACTCATGAACTATCCCATTCTTGAACTTAACAATACATCACAGAAACAACAATGTAATTACAGGATTACAATTTCTTTAATCATTCCCCATTTTCACCCAAGTTTCGACCTAGGGTTTCCTGCCCCATTAACAATGCACAAAAACTTGGCAGAACAAAACTTAGACCTCATATAATATCACCCATTATTAATCTTAACAAGAAAGTACAGACAATTAGTTTAATCCACTTCACTTGCATCACAACGTAAAACATGAGAACTTTCGAAATTCAACTAAGAACAAGAAAATTTTAAAGAGGAACTTACTTGTTCTTGAAAGATGATGCAAGAGATGTGCGTGCTTTGAGCAATTGGTGCAAGGCAAGTAGAGGATTGAGTGAGTTAGAATGTGAGAATTGAAGAAAATTTAAATGGGAAAAGAGACAAAATAGTTTAGGGGGGCGGTATCGAGAAAGGGAAGGGGATATATTTAAAATTTAATGGGTCGGGTCGAGTTTAATGAAAATTCGAACAAAAAATAACATGGCCGCACCCTTGGCGAGTCGCGCCTTAGGCGCACAGTTGTACTTGAAAGCATGTTTTTCATCATTTTGGGCACAGGTGTGCGTGCTCTTTGCATTGCGGAGGGGACGCGAAAACCTCACTGCCATGAACAGTAAATTATTTTTTTCTATTCGGGGTTTGGAAAAATTGACCTAATACCTAAGCATGCTAAAATATGCTACAACAATTGAATTTGACTAAAAAAATCCAAAAAATAACCAACGACTCAACGGGAATCAAAGATAAAAAATTGCATAATTTTGATACCCAGTCCGTGACGCGGACTGGTGTATTTTATGCAATTTTTTCATTTTCTTATTTTTTCAGGCTTTTAAGTCATGAAAAACAATTTTTATTTATTTATTTAATTATTGGAATTTGAAAAAAATACAAATTAGAATAAAATAAAACAACATCACCTCATCATGGGTTGCCTCTTGTGTAGTGCTTGATTTACGTCGCGGCATGACGCAACAAGACTTACTCATCTCTGGCCAATTCAATGGCCTTCTCAACTTTGGTTGTGTCTTCACCATAGTAGTGCTTGACACATTGACCGTTTACCAAAAAAGTTTGGTTGGAGGTCTCGTCCTTTAATTCCACCACTCCATGTGGTGTTATGGATACTACCACATAGGGTCTACTCCATTTCGATAGCAGCTTTCCTGGGAACAATTTCAAACGAGAATTAAAGAGAAGTACCTATTGGCCTGGCTCAAAAGTGTGTTTGACGATGTGCTTGTCATGCCATTTCTTTGTTTGTTCCTTGTAAAGCTTGTCATTTTCATAAGCTTGAAGCCAAAACTCATCCAACTCCTCTAGTTGTTCCAACCTTTTCCTTCCTGCTAGATCAGGGTCAAGGTTTAGCTTTCTTATGGCCTAATATGCTTGATGCTCTAATTCCACTGGGAGGTGACAAGCTTTTTCATATACGAATCGATACGGGGATGTGCCAATTGGTGTTTTGTAAGCTGTGCGATATGACCACAAAGCTTCATCAAACTTGGAGGATCAATCCTTCCTTGTGACATTTACCATCTTTTGTAAGATCTGCTTGACCTCTCTATTGGACAGATCTACTTGCTCGCTGATTTGGAGATGATATGCAGTGGCCACCTTATGTCTCACCCTATATTTGGCCAACGAATTCTTCACTATTTGATTGATAAAGTGCGTTCTCTCATCACTTATAATGGCTCTGGGAGTGCCAAAGTTGGTGAATATTTGTTTCTTCAGGAACTTGCTCACGATCTTGGCGTCATTATTAGGCACAACGACCGCTTCCACCTATTTGGAGACATAATCTATTGCAATCAAAATGTAGTGATTCCCAAAAGAGGGGCGGAATGGACCCATGAAATGCATCCCCAAAACATAAAATATTTCTATCTCTAAAATGTTATTCAATGGCATTTCATGTCTTCTAGAGATAGTACAAGTCTTTGGCATGTATCACAAGTTTTCACAAAATTTATAGCATCTGTAAAAAGAGTAGGCCAGAAAAAACCTGATTATAGCACCTTGTGAGTTGTTCGTTCACCTCCATGATGGCCTTCATAAGGTGGGACATGGCATCTCTGTAAGATCTTTTGCATCTTGGCCTCAGGTACACATTGCCTTACCATTTTGTCAGCCCTTTGTTTGAATAGATAAGGCTCGTCCCAAATACAAGCTTTTGCCTCATGACTAGCCTCTTCTTTTGTTGATATGTAGCATTCAGAGGGAATAAACCACTCACCAAGTAGTTCACTATGTCAGCGTACCATGGTAATTGTTCTGCCTCAATTGCTAATAGTTGCTCATCTGGGAACTCTTCTCTAATTTGTGCTTGCTCACCTATGTGGGTGTCATTTTCCAATCGTGACAAGTGATCTGCAACTTGATTCTCACATCTCTTTCGGTCTTAATCTCAAGATCAAACTCTTGAAGAAAGATAATCCACCTGATTAAGCGAGGCTTTGCATTATTCTTATTAAACAAATACCTTACCGCAACATGGTCGGTGAATACTAAGACCTTGGTGCCCACTAAGTGTTATCTGAACTTGTCAAATGCATACAATAGTGCCAACATCTCCTTCGTGACTCTATAGTTTCTTTGGGCTGCATCTAAAGTTTTACCAGCATAGTAAATAGGGTGAAACAACTTACCTCTATGCTGTCCAAGGACTGCACCCACAACAGTATCGCTGGCATTACACATAAGCTCAAAAGGGCATTCCCAGTCATGTGCGGTTAGTATTGGAGCCTCCACCAGTTTATTTTTCAGTACCTCAAAAGCTTTCAAACAAGAATTATCAAAATAAAAGGGTACCTCTTTCTCAAGCAGGGTGCAAAATGGCTTAGTGATTTTTGATAAACCTACGATAGAATCCTGCATGCCTCGAAAAGCTTCTGACTTCTTTGACCGACACTGGTGGTGGTAACTTCTTGATTGCCTCAATCTTAGCTCTATTCACCTCCAAGCATTGGTTTGACACTTTGTGCCCCAAAACTATCCCCTCCTTTACCAGGAAATGAGATTTTCCTAGTTCAAGATGAGGTCAGTCTCTTCACATCAAGCCAATACCCTGTTAAGATTACACAGACAACTATCAAAAGAATCACGAAATACAGAAAAATCATTCATAAATACCTCCACAAACTCCTCCACCATGTCATGGAATATTACCATTATGCATCTTTAGAATGTAGCTGGTGCATTACAAAGCGCAAAAGGCATGTGTTTGAAGGCATATGTTCCATACAGGCAAGTGAATGTCATCTTTTCTTGATCCTCAGGTGCTATAGTAATCTGGTTATATCCGAGTACCCATCCAGAAAATAATAGTACTCCTGTCCTGCCAACCTATCAAGCATTTGGTCAATGAAAGGTACTAAATAATGGTCTTTTCTACTTGCATCATTCAACTTCCTGTAGTCCATACAAATGTGTCACTCGGTCACTGTTCTAGAAGGTATCAACTCATTCTTATCATTCGTAATGATCGTCATCCCACCTTTCTTCGGGATGCATTGTACTGGGCTAACCCACTTGCTATCTGAAATGGGAAAAATGATCCCTACATCCAACCACTTAATAACTTTACTTTTTTCTTAACCACCTTTTTCATAACTAGATTGAATCGCCTTTGAGGTTGGGCCACATGTTTGTGTCCTTCTTCTATGAAAATTTGATGCATAAACAAAGCTGGGCTGATTCTATGGATATCTGACATTTGCAAAACTATTGCTTTCTTTCTCTTCTTAAGTACTGCTATCGCTTCTTCCACATGTTTTGCAATTAATGAAGCAGAAATAATCACATGTAAAGTTTTATTCTTTTCAAGAAAAACATACCTTAAGTGTGATGACAACAGTTTCAACTCTAACTTTGGAGGTTCTTCAATTGAGGGTTTAGGAGAAGGTCCTAAAACCCTATTTAGTGGTGCAACTCCTTTTCTGAAAATGTTAGCATGATTGTTCAACACACATTCTATTTCTAGGGCCTCCTCATCACCTACTAGTCCTTAATTTAATAACAATTGAGCTAACGAGCCTTGTATCTCGATTTGATTTATCATGGCAGCTTTGTCAATCACTATTATAGCTGCTAAGTCCTCATAGTCAAAAGATAATTTCATTGCTTTATACATATCAAAGACCACAACCTTGTCATGGGCTCTCATGGTGAGCCTTTCTGCCACCACATCAATAAGTGCCCCTCCGGTAGCCAAGAATGAGTGACCTATTATAAAAGGAACCTCAAGATCTGATTCAAAATATGGAATGATAAAGTCTATGGAAAAATTGAGAGATCCCACTTATACTAAGACATCCTCTATTACTCCATCCGATCTTGCCATCGATCAGTCTACCAATTGCAATACTATGGTAGTGGGCTTCGATTTTCCAAGCCCCAATTTCAAGAATAACGAGCTGGGCATGAGGTTGATACTTGCTCCTAGATCACACAAATCCTTTGGCATTTAAGAAGCTCCTAATGGCTACCTGGACTATGAAACTCCCGGGATCCTTCTATTTGGTAGGTAATTGCGCTTTGTTCAAGATCTGCAAGCTACATGCTTTTGTGAGTGCCACTGTTTCATATTCTCCCGTTTGTTCTTGTTTGCGATAATATCCTTCATGTACTTATCATACTTTGGGATACCTTGCAAAACATCAATAAAAAGTAAATTGATTTGTACCCATTTAAGGAGCCCAATGAACTTTTGGAAGCACTTGTCCTCTTTCTTCTTTTTGAATTTTTGAGAAAATGAAAGGGGTGGCTTGGGCAATGGAATTGCCTCATCATTGGATGTGCTTGGAATTACGGGTTCCTCATTGTGAGCAACACTTGGTTCATCCACATTTTTCTTCTTAGGCACTAATTTCGTCAATGGCCTCCCATTCCTCATGCTTACGACATGAACTTGCTTGTGATTTGGGTCTATATCTCCCGACAAACCTCCTTGGGTTCTTGAATTTATAGAGGTTACCAATCACCCCAATTGCTTCTCTAAATTTTGAAGATTTTTTTTATGCCTTTGGATTTCTTCTTCTTGGTGATTTTAGTTTGCCAATATTTGCATTAGCACTTCACTATCCAACATGTTGTTCAGATTGGCCTGCTTCATCGGTTGGTGCATTTGTCGATTGTAGTATGGTTGGATTCCTTGTGTGCGTTGATGTTGAGATTGTCCTTGATTTTGTTGGTTACCACCCCAAGAGAAGTTAGGATAATTCCTGCAATTTAGGTTATAAAAATTCCTCAAACTTTGGTATCCGCCTCTATTTGCATTTCCAACAAATTTGCTGCCTACAGATTTGAACTGCAAAATTCAGTAGTGTGGTCTCCTCCTCCACAAATATCGCACCAATTATTTTGCTGCTACTGTTGTACTGTATTTACTGGTGCGAATTGTTGATTTATTATTGGATTTTTCTGTTGGTGACCATTGTTAAGTTGTTAAATTGGGTAGTCATGCTGTTTTGCATAGCAGAAATTTGTTCTTGCAAAACAGTGGTGACGTCAATGTTAGACCCCGTAAGTTAGAACCCGTAAGTCCTTAATTGGTTCGATTTGGTAAAGTTTGGGACCAAATGTAAATT
>JAOTQJ010062619.1:0-11836 GCA_025642045.1 Solanum sejunctum | reverse complement strand
GACTCATGGACTGCTCTATGGGCTGTAAAAGTCACTCGTGAACCAAAACACTCATTCACCTGTCTGAGCCCAACACACAGACCTAAAAAGACTTTCCCAACACTCATGTTACTACCATCAAAGCAACAACACATGAACCTATATGATTTTCATACCACAACCCTTATCCCTAACATATTCTACACACATACACCCAACCGAAAGTGATTAAGCATGTTTTATCCTAGAATTTTGAAAACCTGTGCTAAATCTTCAACAAGATTATGCATCTATGTCATCACCCACCAATTGACAAACACAATCATTTAATCACACATGGTGGGTGATTCAATAGGCACAAACAACTACCCAAAACATTCACAAAAGGATGAAGTGCCTAATTCCGAACTTACTCAATAATTCAAACATGGGCAACCTAATCTCAACTAACACAAATTAAATTCAAACATGGATTTTATGTCTAGACACCATTCTCCACATAATATTCAATTTAATTATTCAAAACAAGGCAAATTAGAGGTCTTAGTTTAACCAAAAACTTACAAAGATTTGAGATTAAAAGAAAGAAGATGGAAAAGGTAACTAGGCTTGAAACTCTAGGCTACCGGAGTCTTGACAAAAAATAAGTGTATGGTGGTTGGTGGTGATTGGAAACATAGGTGGGTTGGTTTGGCTAATTTGGTAATTTACAATCAAGAATGGGGTCAAAATAATTTGACCACACTATTTATACATTGAGTAGGTCAACTAAAAGTTAATGGGCCTGGATTCTACAAAACCCTGATTATGGGTTGTAAAGTGTTTTACGGCTTATAAATCATAGTTTCATAAAGCATCCAAAAACTAGATTTCACGACTAGGTTTCCTGGGCCAGTCTATGAGTCATAAAGTATTTTACTACTTGTAAAGTTGGTTGTAGAGACCCCAACACATAGTAAAATTTTCAAGAAACTCACCTAGAGTCCATAAGCTCCATTCACAACCCATGGTGTGGTCTATGGATCGTAAAGTTGCCCCATGGACTGGAGTGCATAATTTTCAACTCTCTAGAAATCTCTACGAGATAGGGTATAGGTCAGAAATTGTTTTACGGCCCAAAAACCAAGTTGTAAAGACTAATTCCGATGCTCTTCTCAACTAAACTGGCTGACTTAGTTTTGTACCTGTGTACTCTTCATAGAATACACTGTTACCCTATACGCAACCAGCCCAATGTCCAAAATTACAATAAAATAAGATATAACAAACTACCTATGAATCCAAAAATTAAAAATAAACCTATAGCTACACTATTACATCAAAACCCTTGGGTTGCCTCATAAGTAGTGCCTGATTTATTATCGTGCCATGACTTGGACAAATTGGTTACTTAAACTTCATCAATTGTCCAGACTTCATTCTTCAAATCATTTAAATGCTTCATGGACTGACTGATATTGAATACGACATCTTCGTATTCAATCTAAAACTGAGTTGACCAGCTTCTATATCCACTAGTTCTTGCCCAGTGGCTAGGAATAGTCCTCACAAGATAATTTGGACATCAAAGTCAACTTCACCATTTAGGATCACAAAGTCTAAAGGAAATACAAACTTTTCAACTTCTATCAACACATCATAAAGCATCCCGACAAGCCTCATTACCATGTGATCCACCATCAACAACCATATACTGGTTAGGCTAGGGGCCCTAATCCAAGCTTCTTGTAGACCACAAAGGGCATCAGATTAATGCTGCCACCAAGATCACATAGTTCCCTTGCGATCTCCATATCTCCGATGGTGCAGGGTATGGTGAAAGCACCTAGATCTTCTCACTTTTGAACTAAGGACCTTGTAGTAATAGCACTGTATTGTTGAATCTCTTGGGACAGGTCTTGACTCACAGTCTGCTTTTTAGTGACCAAGTCCTTTATGTACTTAGCATACTATGACATGTTCTCAAATGCCTCAATAAGAGGGATGTTGATGCAGAGCTGTTTCAACATGGAGAGAAAGTTCTTAAATTTTCCTTTCTCCTCCCATATTTTGATTCTTTAAAGGAAGGGAGAACGAGGCCTAGGAATTGGCTTCAACCTCTGTGGCATGTCAGCTATTTCACTCACCCTATCCTTGCAATAACCATCTCCTTCATTTCTCATCCTTGGCCACAATCATCTCCTCTTAAACATCTTCTTCAATCGGCATGGGAGGATCAATGGTGCTCTTTTAAGCTCGAGTAGTAACTGTAATACATTGTCCTTCATTTTTAGGATTGTGAATTATTTTTCTAAGCGATATACCCCTTTTATGCTGATTAAGTTGAGTCAACACTTGTCTAAACTATTGCTCCAGCTGCTTGATAGCCATAGAGAGAGACTCTATTGTCTGATTCGTACTTGAAATCTATGATTTCATGCACCCCAAGAGTATCATCCTATGTCTAAGCTTTCTTCAACACGTGGTCAAACATCTCCTCAATTCTAGAACTACTTGCACCTGCATCACATTTGTGCAGTGGCAAATAAAGACCATTTCTGAAGACTTCTCTGCGATCCTAATCTATATCTCTCTTTGGACCCCTATTCCTATCATAGTTACCTTAAAGGTTGTCCTTATAAGCTCCTTTTTTATTAGAGTTCTAACCTTGGTTTCCTTAACCTTGGTACCAATGGTCCTAATTGGACCCTTGGGCGTTAGTCCAGAAACCCCCCATTTGTTCTACAACGAAATATGCATCTGCATCATAGTATGGTTTCTCATATATGGGTGCACATGGAGGTTGATAAACCACTGCATATGAACCACTGGCATTTACCTCTATCTTGCTCTACTTCATAATCACCTCCATACCTTCGAAAATTAGAGAAAGTTACTACATGATCTCTTAATTAATTCAGGCTTGCTCTAGACCTATACTGATAGCATACAAACTCTTAGTGGATGCTTTGTCTCACTGCCCCCATGCGTGATTAGTCTTAATCACTCTTTTCATTCATGCTACGATCCTTGCAAATAGTTAATCCAAAAATAAGCCCCCCATGATAGTGTTAGCACAGGCCTAACTAATCTCATCAAGGGCACGATAGAAGATATCTACCAAATCATCATTAACTATTTTGTGGTCAGGGATGCACCTCAGACATTTGGTGAACCACTTCCAAGTAGTGCTTATTGAATCACCATTAAGTTGCTCGAAGATATTAATCTAGTCCTTTAACTTAAGCTTCTTCGATTTAGGGAAGTACATCTCCAAAAGGGCCTTCTACAAGTCTACCCTGCTGGTGATTGAACTTTCTAGGAGCTCAAATAGCCATAATCCTATATTACCCATAAGAGACAATGGGAAGACACGAAGTCCCACAACATCCATTGACAGATTTTATGCTCCCATCACACTCTTATAGATGAATGTCACATTGTGTACGTGATCATGAGCATCTTCTAATGGTAAGCCTGCAAATAGCCCATATTTCTGCAACATCTAAAGTAACCTACTCGAGACTGTGAACTTTATATCTGCCATTATAGGTGGAACTACAACAATCAACTCCATATCCATATAATTTAGCATGTACTGATTCTACTGGTAAGCAGTGGCATTAAAATCCTAAGGCTATGGAGCAATGTCCTCCAAAGGAGGTGGATTCTCATTCTCAGCATCCTCATTATTATTCTTATTCAAAGCTTAAATGGCCACGTTATTAGCGCTGTCTTGGGCCATTCTTCATCACATTCTATGGATATCTAGATCAAATGGAGTTAAGGGATTGCCTTGACTCTGAGTGTTGGGAATACACTACAGGTACACCCTAAAAAAGAACAAAAACAACAAACAAAAGTAAAATATGGTAACTAAGGATTGACACTCAAATTACTAATGAATTCAGTAAGTCGAGCCGTATTCCCCGGCAACAACTCCAAAATCTTGTTGTCACCAAGTTACACCTTCTTTTTAGAGGATAAAGCAGTCGCTGTCAAGAAATAGAACCTAATAAAGGTTAGTGTCAAACCCACATAGAATACGTAGACTAAAGAGAATTCACCAATCTGCAATCCGAATGATTTTAACTAACTTACTTCCCCAAGAGGGGGGGTTCTGCAATAATTAATAAGACATAAAACTAAACTAACTATGACAAGAGAGACATCAATAATGGATAGAAACTAGGGTATCGTGTTCCCCATGTTTCCCCAACTTAGTATCATCGGATAACCGAATTCTTTTCTAGTGTATAACATGTAGGACAGTAAGTTATGTTCACTGAACCCTTGTGTCAAAGCTGATAGGTGAATCACACTATGTGATTTGGGCCATCTCCATAGTGTACATTACTAACACTTACATATTAGTCCCTATACAACCTCCAGTTAGCCCAATTTGGTTGATTAGATAAGAACACATTAACCGAATGTTGTTAGTTGATATCTTTTCCTATTTATTACTACCTTGGCCTAGTCAGTAACAATAGGCAGGTTTTAATGTTGGCCACTACTAGAAAAGATGCAAAACAAAGATAATTAATACATGCATATACACCTTCCAAGAATTATGATTATATGATTTTAATTTGTTAGTTCTTCATGGTTCCCACAACCCTAGTTATGGATTTAGCTACCAATGTTATGTGTAGATGTATAAATTATGAATTGAGAAGACATAATTGAACACCTACATAATAGAATTAAGAACAAGCAATCCCACTTCAATAAGAATCACAAGCTTCAAAGTAAAATTAAATCACAAGTGTTCTCAAAGACTCTCCAATATGATCTTACAATACTGTCTCTCAACATATTGAGTTCTCTGAGTACTAGGCAAAAACTTACGAAAAATAACCTAAAAATCCTATTTATAATAATTAAATTCAAGTCCTAAAAAATAAAAAATAATAGTCAGCTCGCCATCTGAAAGGTCTTTCGATTGTATTGCATTCCATGTCCTGTAATCTAGATCTCATACTCCGCTACTATAAATTTGGAATTCAACTCTACGACACCCCTCTATGACTTGTAAAGTGATTTTCGACCCATAAAGAGTGTTTTGTCTGATAAAATTTTTGAAAGTTCAAGTCTCTGATCCTTGATATGTTGTCTAAATATAGCACATTTGATGCCTAAAACATGAGATTTTGTGAGTTCTTAATGAGACTTTTCATGGTATTTATCTGTTTTTGTGTTTTTCTGCTGAAACATTAGGTTGGCATGATTTTAAAGAAAAGTTATAGATTTTACTGAAACTTAGGAGATACGAGCACACTTACGAATCATAGGCTAAGATACAAGTCATAGGGTGTATCATAGCAAGAATCAGAGACCAAAAAGTTTGAAATTTGATAAGTGGAGATCACTCCTACTCGGCCATCCTATGAGTCGTAAGTTTCATAATGACTCATATAGGTGGACTCGCAGCAAGAATTAGAGAGCTAAAATATTTGACCAAAAATTGAATACCAAGACTACAAGAGGAATATACGAGTCATAGCTCAAGAAATGACTCGTACCTATGGGTCATACCAATTTAGTCCAAGATACCAAGAACATGATATGAGATCGACTCGTAGGTTATCCTACGAGTCATACTTGCAAGACTAATCAGCTGCTAGCTATCTTTTCTATATAAATTCTAGGGTTTTGTAAAAACTATATATAGTCTAACTTAGGATTTTAGAGAAGAGGTCGACCAGGAGATATTTTATAATGATCTTTTGAATCTTTTCCTAGTTTTTAAGATTATTTTATTGTTTTCTCTTGGAAAACCCATTTTGGGGATTGTAAATCTTTCCTTATACTCGTTGTTGATTAATCAAGCTTGCGGGTTTGCAACTTATGGTGCCTACTTTATTCATTGTTGTTGGTAAAACTCTCATTTATGTCTTGTATGTGCATTTTTGCTTGTTTTGGCTTAGCCATGAGTAGCTAAGCACCCACAACTTAGGGTTGTGGGAACCATGGGTAGTTGACTTGAGATAACCTAGGTTAATTGCATTTCTATTATTGGCATTTTGCATGTATTTTCTATTTCCCTTCAATATGATTGTTTTTTGCTGGTAGCCAACACCAAAACCCACCTATTATAACTTTCCGACCAAGGTAGTGATAAATAGGAAAAGAAAAGCAGATGACAAGATTCAATCGATGTTTTCTCATCTAATCGATGGAACCTCCAAAGGGGAGGTTGACTGGGATAATTGGTAACTACTAGTTGGCACAACATAGTTGCTGACCAAGCGCCATGGTGAAATTCGACCTTCAACTTCACAAGAGGGCTGGAAGAACCTAGTTACCTTCCTGCATCTAATGTTCAATTGTGGTTATGTTACCTAGGATAGTCGATTCAATAAACCATGGGGAATAGAATTTCCAAGCTATCCCTACAATTGAGTGATTTCCCAGGTAGCAGTATAGTCATAATTTTACTTTTATTTTTGAATCACAAACTCCCCCTCCTATTTAGAGATTTTAGTTATTGATGCTTGAAATGATTTCTAGTGAAGTCTTGTAGTCAAGCCCTTATTCCCTGTGGATTTGATCCTAAACTTTGGTGAGGTTAATTACTGATAATGACCACTTTCTTATTGGAGCATGAACATCATATGTCAAAAATATGTCACCGTTGCTGCAGAATAAAACTAGGTTTTGATTTGATTTCATTATTAGTTAGTTGTAGCATTGATTTCTAGAGTCTTGTGTATTTTACTTTTGTTTTTTGTGTTTTTGTTGTTTGATATTATTTGTAGAGTGTACTAGGTTGTATGCCTAACACAAGGAGCCAAGGCAATCCCTTAGCTCCACTCAATTTGGAGATCCACCAACTACAAAGAAGAATGGCTCAAGTGAATGAGGATATCGAGGTTGAGGAGGATATGAATACAAATAAGGATATGGGAAGAGAGGAGAATCCACAAAAATAGGGGTAATAAGCCATATCTCAGTGACATCAATGAAAATGCTTATGGATGGAATAAATATCGATTGAACCTTATGTCTATGGACATTGCCGATGCTATAGTACTACCTCCTTTATCGAAAGATACTAAGTTCATGGTATCGAGTGGATTGCTCCAAATGCTCCAAAACCACAGATTATTCACAGGACTACCTGCGAAGGATCCCTACCATTATCTTCAAAACGTGGTGTTTGTTTGCAAGAATGTCATAGGGACATAAAACCTTTGTCTTGATATTGTTAGTTTAAGAGTGTTTCCACTATCATTGACTGGCAATGCAGTTGTATAGTTGTCCGAGATTCCTCTGGGTACTATCACAAGTTGAGCTGAGCTTCAAAGAGTATTCCTTGAAAGATATTTCCTAAGATCTAAGAAGTTGAAGCTCAAGGACCAAATAAATTACTTTGAGAAATTGATGGGTAATTCTATTAGCACAACATGGGAGAGGTTTATCAAAAGCTTGAGAATAGTCCCTGATCACAAGATTGTTTGATGTTGCCTTGGTTGAGATTTTCTATAGGGCACTTGATTAGAATACTCAAGCTAGCGCTGACACAATCATGAGAAGCATGTTCCTAGACCAACCTTTTGCATTGATAGCCACAAAGATGGAGCAAGTGCTTAAAATAAATAGAGCATGGGGTCTATGAGAGCAAGGTATGGTGAAACCTTCTTTTGCAGTTAACACCAATAATGAGCAAGTAAAGGTAAACAAAGAGACGATGGAGCAAGTTGCTCAACTGCGCACAAGTATGGACTTAGTTTTTAAAGAAAAATCAAGCAAACGTTAAGGCAGTCGCTCACCAATCTTCAAAGGCTCCTATGTATGATAATCCATTCTTTGTTGAGGATGTATGTTGTGTAAGCAACCAAGTGGCGAGTTTTTGTAACAACCCCCAAGGGTCCAACTCAGACTATTGGAGGCAAGGGTCCGGGAATCATGGTCTGAACTTCAATTATGATGGGATGTATAGAAAAATTGGGGCGGATACTATAAGAGAGAAAATGCTAGACATCAAGTGTAGAAGAAGAGAGGGCTACATGAATGGTTCTTATGTGCCACCTCACAATTGTAATGCGGGATCAAGCAACTCCAAGATTGAAGAAATGATCGAAAAGTTGTTGAAGTGAGCCAACCTCTAAGATGAGAATTTAAAGGGAATGAAAGCAGATATGTCAAGTATTAAACAAAAAATAGAGTCTCACTCAGTGGCGATTAAGCAACTTGAATAGCAATATGGGCAAGTTTCTTCACAAGTGAATCAACACCAAAAGGGCACCTTACCAAGCAATACTGATCAAAACCCAAAAAATGAAGGGCATTGTATGGCGGTGATGACTAGGAGTGGCAAGAGCACTGTAGATCCCCCTATACTGGTAATTATGAATGGCGTTGATGAGAAGAGTCTTGGTGGTAAAGTCATCATTGAGGCAGAAGATCTGAAAGTTGTTGGGATGCAACAAGAAGAGGTAAGGGAGCACGAGAAATTGAAATCAATTTCTAAACCCCCCTCTCCTTTCCCACAAAGGCTTAAGAAAAAGGAAGAGGAGGGCAAATTCAAACACTTCCTCTCGATGTTGAAGAAACTCTCCATTAACATTCCCCTTCTAGAGGCATTGGATAGAATGACCGGGTATACCAAGTACATGAAGAATTTGGTGACCAAGAAATGCCCTTTGAGCCAAGAGTTCTCATAAGAACTCCAACAATGTAGTGCTATTATGACCAAATGTCTTGTGCAAAAATGAGAGGACCCCTGTGAATTCACCATCCCTTGCACTATTATAGATATTGAGTTCACAAGAGCATTATGCGACTTAGGAGTGAGCATCAAGCTAATGCCTCTTGCTGTGATCAAAAAAGTTGGGCCTTGGTACTCCTACCCCGACAAGAATGAGGCTGCTTATGGCGGATCGAACCATTAAAAAGCCAAAGGGAATCCGTTGGGATGTGCTTGTTAAAGTTAATAACTTTATGTTTCCACTAGATTTTGTGATCCTTGACTACGAATTTGATTTTGAGGTTCCATCATCTTAGGGAGACCATTTTTGGCCACTAAGAGAGCCCTAGTGGATATGGATTCAGGTAAACTATGATTTAGGGTAAATGATAAAGAAGTCATATTCGATATTCGCCAATCCATGAAACACCTGGATAAGTGCAAGAGTCAGGTGTAGACCCTTGATGATAGTTGATAAAGGATGATGATAAAGTCGAGTCGCGACATTAAACAAAGCGCTTCCTGGGAGGCAACCCAAGTATTTTTGATAAGTATTGGTTTGTTTTAAGTGTTTATGGTTGTTGAGATTCTTATGTAGAAGGTATGAGTTTATTTTTGTGTTGAAAGACATTGATGCAACTATAATATTTTTAGAATTGTTGTGTTTTGAGATTTGGTTTGCAGGTGAAAAATTAAAGAATTGAGGATTTGAAAAATGGCACTTGGAGCAGCCTCTATGATAAGGCCTACGAGTCATAGTCATCACTATGACTTGTAGTCATACCTTGTAGGGAGAGACAGTGAGTACTAGGAGTTGGCACATACACTACGAGCCAACCTTATGAGTCGTAGGGTCCCTTACGAGTCGCAAGAAGGGTTTGTAGTGTCTAGGTGTTATTCCTAAATTTTTGCAAGTATTGGAGCTATACAAGGCCAAGATCTACGATTCTTAGTACAACCTATGACTCATAATCGGATTCTTGTAGCCCTGATCAGTAGATTTTTAATTCTTGACCCAATTTGCATATATAAGGGGTCAAAATAACATTTGACCTCTATAACCAAATTTCTAACCCTAAGATCGACGGAATCCACCATCCCCAATTTGTATTTCCCTTTTTTGAAAACAATCCCAGCTACCCACATCATTTTTGGGCAAGGATTCCGGTAAAGTCACGGTTCTTTAGGGTTTCGACACGAATTTTGCTTCCCTTTGCTTTGATCAATTTCTCTGATTAAATGGTAAGATTCGTGGTTATATTTAGCATTCTTTTTGTGGTAAGTATGTTTCTTAGATGAGTATGA
This sequence comes from Solanum sejunctum, assembly GCA_025642045.1. Classification (NCBI taxonomy): domain Eukaryota; kingdom Viridiplantae; phylum Streptophyta; class Magnoliopsida; order Solanales; family Solanaceae; genus Solanum; species Solanum sejunctum. The sequence continues at coordinate 1,881 of JAOTQJ010062619.1, read as the reverse complement.
GCTTCATTTGATCATGTATAATAATGCCAAGTTGTGATGAAACTTAGGGCTTGTATGATTTGAAAGTTTTGTTGTGATTCTCACTTAATTTTGAATTCTTGTGTGGGTGATCGTTAATGCAGAAACTAATGTTCATGAATTATTAAGCTTAATTTTTTCCTAACCATTGTATGATGTGTTGTTGGAATTGGGATTTAAGAAATGGGAGTGTGTTTTATATATCTTAACCTACGGGACTTGATTGAAATGGTTTGAATGGAAATTGCATCCCTTTGGAATGTTTATAGATGTCAAGAATGAGTTTAGAATATGTACTGCTTTCAGTGTGCTTGACGTTATGTTGAACTAATTCTGACTCTTAGAGATGATGATTGTTCTAAATTTTTTATATTAGTATGGAATAGATTCTGACACTTTGGTTTATAATTTATGTATGTATATATTTCTATGTGATCGTATTTATTTTTGGTTCTTGTGTTTACTTTAAGGACAAAAATATCCTATTTTGGTGGGATATGGCAAGTTATAGATTAAGGTGAAGTGTGAATAGCCTCAAGTCCATAACTTCCCCCATTTTTGATCCCAAGGTTTTCTTGTCGTGCTTCTTTTTTCTTGTGGATGTTTAATTTTCTATTGAACGGACATGTTTAGGTAGTGTAGATAATATATAAATTCATAGTAATATACATAATTTTTAGATGTGCTTTAAAAGTCTTGATGAAAAATTGGGTACCCTCAAAATTTTTGAGGTTGTGATTATTTATGCATTCATACATTTTTTAGTATCTGGCAATGTTTGTTCTGAGATTGTGAAGGTAAGCTGAGACTGAAAGCATGACCTGTGAGTCTATATTTGATTATGGATGCAACTGCTAGGTGTGTTGTGAGCTTATTTTGTTGCATTCATGCATTTTGTATAGACCCAGAACTTGCCTTGTTACGCTAAGATTGGTTTGGTGATATGGTGGATATGGAAAGGATATAGGCCTTTATTATTTGAGTGAAACCACTTTCAGCCTAAATGACCCACCAAATAATTGAGTAATGCCTTATTCCAAATTTTGAGCTTCTCATGTACTCATACCTTCTTTACACTCTACTAACTTAACCTTGTTTGATGACGTACTTTGATATTGGCCCTAGTCTATCCTTGAACATGTGAACCTTGGTTGAGGCTAAAGGCCTAAGTTGAGGGTGGTTGCAGTTGGCAGCCCTGGTTTGAGGCATAGATATTGTGTACTTCACTTGAGGTAGCCCTTATTATGGTAAAGTAATAATAACAAGGTGGTTAGTTGGGAAATTGAGAAAGAAATGATAAAGCATGAACAGAGTGAAGAAAAAGAAAAGCAAAGTGCCTTAAGTTGAGAAAAAGTCAAAAAATAAGTTGAAATCAAGGTACAACTGAAAAGATAAAGAAAGCACCGAGAAAAGTTCAAAACGGGAGAATAAGGGTGCATTGATTAAAAATGGTTGGATTAAGAAAGCAAAAAATGTTGGTAAACATGTTTCAAGGATAGCTTTTAGTCACTACTTGCCCAAAATACCATACCAAAGCACCTTGAACCTATGTTAAAAGCCTATAAGTCCTAAAGTAATCCAACTCCACTTTATCACCAAGCCAAAAGATGAGTATAGAGGCAAGCCTGTGGTGTTAGTCAGTATGCATTGAATTTCAATTGAGAGAGTGAGAATGCTTCCTTGGTCCATGAGTTCTTAATGTTTTTGAGTGAGTATGAGGTACTTCTTTCCAGTAATGGCATTTGCACTATTTGACTAGCATAAGACTATGCCAGTGATTATGGCATTTGCTTAATAACTTTTCTATCTTATATTGAAAATAGTAGTTGGGTACCTGAATCAAAGGAGTTGTCGTATATGCCA
>JAOTQJ010062608.1:0-13684 GCA_025642045.1 Solanum sejunctum | reverse complement strand
AAAACAGAGGAAACTCTGCCGAAATTTCTGTAGAATTTCGGGCTAGGTTATAAAGGAATTTGGCTTGGTAAGTGTTCGCATGCCCCTATCGGGCACTGGTCACGATGGGGGTGGGGTGTGACAATCGAGCTTCTTTAATTTTTAATAATGTGAAATAATTATCTTAAAAAAATATATTTTAAGTTATTTCATATACTTTGTACGTATGTTATTACGTACTTTTTCATAATTATTCAAAAATAAAAAAAATTATATTCTTGTTTATTATTAAATTATTTTTTGAAATTAAGCAGTTCATAATTAAGTTAATTATTTCGCTTAGTTAATTTTAAAGAAGTTTGTTAATTAATCTAATTTAATTTATCACGTATTTTAAAATTTAAACCTGCGCCCTGACCCCATATATCCCCTTCCTTTTTCCTTTACTTTTTTTCTTTTTCTTTTTCACGTGAATCCACGTGTCCCTCCTTTTTCATTTCTCTTCCTATCCTCACGACTATCTTTCCTCTTCTTTTATTTTCTCAAATCATCTTCAAGAACAACAACACCAACCAAAAAAAAATTCCTCCAACAACCCCAGCGTTCGGATTTTGAATTTTGAATTTCGATTCAAATTTAAAATCCTAATTTTTGGCCTATAAATACCCTTCTTTATCACTTGTTTTCGGAGGGGAGCGGGGGTTCATCATTCTAAAAAAGGAAAATAAAAAAAAGTTTCCACAAAAATAGTTCAAGATTATCCAAAAATTATTCCAATTTTAAATATTTTTCAAAAATTGGTGGTGGAAGCTCTCTTCTAAGTTCGCCGATGTCTCGGTGTTGCCGCTCCATAACAGGTAATTTTCTCATTTCTTTGATGTTTCAATTCGTAAATATGTGAAAATCTAAAAAATAAAATAAATTAAAAAAATCTTGCATTGTTTTTAAGATTTTGCTGTTAAACATGCTTATCCTGTAACCATAGCCTCATGTCTTGTATTTTCTTGTTTGTTAACTGTTTTGGTTGAGCTATAACGTTGATTGCAACTTTGTTTAATGTTTATTAATATAGACTTTATTTTTGTTCAAATTTTTAGCCTCTTGATTCATTAATAATGTTAGTACTTTATCTGAAAGTCTAAGTATTTCTCCTTATTTGTTGCAAATTATGACATCTTTGGTTAAAAATAAATTAAAGTATTTTTAGTTCATTAGTTTCATTCTTAGTTTCAAAGATTTTGAGTTTTCATATATTAATTTAGTATCAAGATTAATGGGTTTTAGGAGTTGAACTTTAGTTTCAAGTTAATGAGCTTTCATATGTTGATTTTAGTTTCAAAATATGGAACATATGATGGTTTTTAGTCTCAACTTAATGGATTATTATTTGTTTATTTTAGTTTCAAGTTTAAGAAGTTTTATATATTGATTTTAGTTTTCAAAAGATATGGATGAATATCTTTGACTTTGGTTGTAAGTCATTGAGTTGTGAATTTAAATATTTTTCGGATCTCTAATCTTTTTTTTTCTTTGTCTTTGTGCATTTGGCCGAGTTTTCCGAGATTCCTACCTTACATTTCTTGGGGCCATGAAGGCCCAACAGTTTGGAGAGTTAGTGTACAGGTTACAAAAACTACGTTATAAGACTTTCGTCCTCAAAGCTTCACTCTATACATTGATATACAACGTGTACATAGTGACATGATACAGAGAAAAAATTAACAAGAATCAATTCTGTAGCAGGAATGATTCAAGGTGTTTGGGATGTTGGATATACAGCGGAAAGAGGATATACATGCTGATATACAACATATATGCCTACTGATATATAGGCTTAATTAGCAAATAAGAGCCCAAAAGAGCTAAAGCTGCAAACCCAAGTTCTAGCCCAGGCATACAGAGCCAGAATTGGGTTCAATTTTTTTTCTCTATCTTTATTATATTTTCCTTAGAGTTGATTATTTGTGATATTTGTATTAACCTTGATTTTAACAATTATTTGGTTAGTGATCTAACTTAATTAAAATTCTTAGAGACAAATTGTTTCATGTTAATCTAAGTCTTTATTATTGTTGTTGTTGTTGTTGTTGTTGTTGTTGTTGTTGTTGTTGTTTGTTTGTTTTTCTTTTTTTTTTTCAAATCACCGGATAATCGCTTATTAGCGGCTATTTTAAGTGCTAATACTTCTTAAAATAGTAATAAGAACCCTTATCATTTCTCTGAAATTTTAATATTTTTTCTGTTAGAGTCTTAAAATTATTTTAAGTTTTCTTGATTTCTTTAAAAAATTAAGTGGCGTGTTATTTTCTGTAAAAAATTAGTTTTCTTAAATTAATTAAGTTTAAATTGATTTTAATTTTTTCTTTAAAAAGCCATTTTTGAGACTATCATCAATTAGTTGAGGATACATAACAAAAAACTCTCAAAATGAAATGCCCCAAAAATGCCAGAAAATGTGTCTCAGAAATGTTATAATCATAATTTCTATATATCTCAAAATTCTTACATGATATCAAAAATTCAAATTCATATTCGTGATCAGGGAGAAAAATTGAGTGAGAAATATGTATAACTCATATTTTAGAGGACCCATAGCAAAAATGCATTTTCGCAAAATTTACGAGGACAGAAGCTGTCCACGACGGTTCCGACATGGACCTGTTGTGGAGCAGTGTTTTGACTTCCTTATTTTTCCTGTTTCGACCTAACGCATTGGGTCTTGTCCCCATACCCACCTATGTATAAAAACTTCTATACTTAGTTATTTTTCAACTCTATATCACTCAAGACACACTTAAACCCTCTCTAATACTTAACCAGATATTTCATCTAAATTCAAGTGTCTCAAGCATAATTTTGGATCTCAAGAACTTCCTTCAAGCTTCAAGTTTCCTCCAAATCTACAACAATAAAATTCCCAAATTTGAGGTATGTGAGCTTCAACCATTGGGTCCTTTCGCCCATGGTGCCCAACCTTCCTTTTTATGAAAATTGCATATTCCTAATTTGTATTACTTATAGGTATTACTTATTATAAATTATGATTACAAATCATGTTAGAGTTTTATGAAATGTTGATTGGAAACACATCTCTACCTATTTCAAGCTTATACTATGAAATGGTTAGTCTATTGTGACTATGCATGTTATGGGCTATGAAACTATAATCTATTATGTGATTTGATGATGAGTTTCAAGGTATCTTACATGAGGATTTTACCATGCCTTGGTGGGTTGATTTACATTAAGTTTTCTCACATTACTTCACTCTTGAGTTGCATGATTTTGAACCAGCATTGCGTATCCGCCAAGTGTTTGATAAAATATCTTGACAAGTATTCTTGAGCTGTTGATGATCTATTGCATGGGTTATGAATCATATGACTATATCATGATTAAGATATTATATATATGTATTGAATTCATTAAAGTATCTATAGTGTTGCAAGTTGACAACACCTTGTTGGGGGTGACATGCCCAATCACCTTGTTGAGGGGGTGACATGCCTTGGTCTCCTAGTCGGGGGGTGACATGCCTGTACTACCATGTCGAGTGGTATATACCTTGACACCTCGTCAGGGGATGACATTCCCGTAGTACCACATCGAAAGGTATGTACCTTGACCACCTCATCGAGGGAGGGGGTGAAATGCCCGTACTACCACATCGAGGGGTATGTACCTTGGCCACCTCATCAGGGGGTGACATGCCCGTACTATCACTTTGAGGGTAGGTATCTCAATCACCTCCAAGGGGGTGACATGCCCTGGATTGCGAGTGATTGTTGCTTGGTCTATGATTATGGTCTTCTCCCATACATGTATTATGTTCTATACAATTTATATGATTTACAAGCATGTTTTTTACTTCAAGCATGGACCATGCATGTCATATAAATATTATACTTATCCATTACTTATCATTATGCATATTGATTATATTGGCTTATGTCTTGTTGCATTGCATCCTACATACTTAGTACATTCAAATGTACTATTGCATATTCTATGCCTATATGATGTTACCATATAAAACCGAAGCTCGTTACAATCATCCTCGATGTGGCTAGTTTTGGCATCTTGAAGATAAGATTTGGTGAGTCCTTAAGTTCGTGGACACTAGCTATGCCACTCTTGCTTTGGTTATCTCTTTATGTTGAACATTTGATACTATGAGGGTGAGTCCAGAAAGTGTCTTAGCCCCAACCCAATCTAAGGTAGAGGCGTTGTTGGAACAATTGATGTAATTATGCTGTGATCTTGACTCTTGAATGTTTATGATTATCCAAGACTTTCCTTAGTCCCATTTTCTTTATTTATATATCTTGTTGTTGATATTTTGCTTTCGTGATCAAGGATGTGTGATTGATATGCTAAGAGGTTTGTTTGGGATTCCTTCGGGTTCTCATTCGCCATGTCATGTCTAGGTCCTAGGCTTGGGTGATGATAAACTTGATATTAGAACAATAGGTTATTAATAGTCCTCGGAATCCAACACACCATGTCGATTAGAGTCTTATTCATAGTTGTGAAGTTCACCATAACTATGAGTAAGAGACTATGAGACGTTTTAGAAAATGTTTTCCTTCTTTATGATCTATGTCATGCTATAGGAGTAAGGTAAGAATTTCATCTAGCGAATGTTCTTTGCTATTCTAGATCATGCTAATTCCAAGAGAAAGAAGAGCCCGGAGAAACTGGCCCCTCTTGCTCCTCAAGATAGGGGAGTGGCCCATGAAGAGTTCCAAGATGCTATTACTATATTGGCCCATGCTATGACTAACTAAATCAACTAAGCCCAAACCCTTCATGCTCCTACTCCATCCTCAAAAGTGAGGGATTTTACTAGAATGAACCCATAGGAGTTCCACGGTCCAAGGTGGATGAGGATCCACAAGAATTCATTGATGAGGTGTATAAGGTGTTGTCCATTATGCGGGTTAACTCAGAGGAGAAAGCAGAGTTGGAAGCCTACCAACTCAAAGGGGTGGCTCAAATATGGTTCACTTAATAGAAGATAGGGAAGTGGAATGGTGATGCTATCCTTTAGGAAGAGTTCAAAGTGACATTTCTCAAATGGGTCTTTTCCATTGAGCTAAGGGAGGCAAAAATGATGGAATTATGAATCTAAAGCAAGAGTCTAGGAGTGTGAGGGAGTATGCCCTCAAGTTCAACCAATTCTCTAAGTATGCCCCTCAATTGGTTGCCAAGCCGAGGACTAGGATGAACAAATTTATGTCAGGAGTGTCTTACTTGGTGAATGAGGAGTGTTGTACCACTATATTGATAAGTGATATGGAATTATCTTGCTTGATGATATATGTCGAGCAACTAGAGGGGAAAAATTGAGAAAAAGAAGAAGTGGTGAGACCAAGAGGGCCCGTCTTGAAGGTAGATTCCAAAATCCCTAGGGTGGTCGATTTCCTCAAGACCATAAGTTCCAAGGCCAAGGGTTTTCCAATGCTCCTAATAAGAGGTTTGCTAATGATAATCAAAGATTCCAAGGTGGTGGTAGTGGGGTGCCAAATCCTAGGTGCCCAAGGTGTGAAAGAAATCATAGTGGTCCATGTTTGAAGAATTCTAATGCTTGCTTTGGATATGGTGAAGTAGGTCATAAGGTGACTGATTTTCCTCGTAATCAAAACAAGGGTAGAGATGGTCGTCCACAAGGCTAAGGTGCAAATGCAGGTCCAAAGGGAAGAGGATACCAACAAGGGGGTGCTCCAAGGCAAAATAGGTTCTAAGCTCTTCAAGGGAGACAAGGGGTAGATGAGGTGCCCGATGTCATCACTGGTATGTTAAAGGTTTTTAATTTTAATGTGTATGCATTGATAGATTTGGGCGCCACTCTTTCTTTTATTACTCCTTTTGTTGCAAAAAAGCTTTATGTTAGCCCTGAACTGTTATATGAACGTTATGAAGTGTCTACTCCCATTGGTGAGTCCATTGTTGCAAAAAGAGTCTATAGAAATTGTCCCGTGTTCATTTTGCATAAAATCTTGCCTTGCAATTTTATTGAATTAGATATGGTGGATTTTAATGTCATTCTTGGGATGGATTGTTGCATGCATATTATGCTTCTATTGATTGTAGAACCCATAGGGTCAAATTCCAAAGTCCTTTCTATAGAGTCGATTTTAGTGTTTAATGAGTTTCTTGATGTCTTTCCTAATAAGCTTCCCAGTGTTCCTCCCGAATGGAAAATCGACTTTGGTATAGACCTTCTTCCTGACACTCAACCCATTTTTATTCCCCTTTACCATATGGACCCGACAGAGTTGAAAGAGTAATTGTGCGATTTGTTGGAAAAGGGTTTTATAAGGCCTAGTAAGTCACCTGGGGGTGCACTGGTGTTGTTTGTGAAGAATAAGGATGGTTCTCTTACAATATACATTGATTACTAACAACTTAATAGGGTCACCATAAAGAACAAGTATCCTCTAACAAGAATTGATGACCTTTTTGATCAACTTCAAGGGGCTAGTCACTTTTCTAATATTGATCTTCCGTCCAGGTATCACCAAGTAAATGTGAGAGTGTTTAACATTTCCAAGATGACCTTCCAGACTAGTTATGAGAACTTTGAGTTTGTGGGTATGTCCTTTGGGTTGACTAATGCATCGACTATATTTATGAATCTTATGAATAGGGTCTTCAAATCCTACCTTGACTTGTTTTTGGTGGTTTGTATTGATGATATCTTGATCTATTCCCATAGTGAGGAGGAGCATGTGGATCACTTAAGGGTGTTGTTGTAAATATTTAGGGATGAGAGGTTGTATGCTAAATATGAAAAATATTTTGGTTGAATTACGTTGCTTTTCTAGGTCATATGGTATTGGGTGATGGTATTAAGGTGTATCCTAAGAAAACGGAGGTGATTAGAAATTAGCCTAGACCTTTGACTCCATCAGATATTAGAAGGTTTTTGGGTTTGGCGGGTTATTACTGGAGGTTTGTAAATGGTTTCTCTTCTATTGCTTCTCCTATGACTAAGTTGACCCAACAGAAGGCAAAATTTGTATGGACCGATGAGTGCAAAAAGATTTTCCAAACTTTGAAAGATAAGCTTGTCTCTGCTGCTATCTTGTCTCTATCGAAAGGGTTGGAAGAGTTTGTTGTATATTTTGATGCCTCCAGAATTGGTTTAGGGTGTATTTTGACGCAAAATGGTAAGGTGACAATGTATGCCTCTAGACACCTTAAGGTGCATAAGAAGAATTATCCCACCCATGATCTTGAATTGGTGGCTATATTATTTGTTTTAAAAAATTGGCATCATTACTTGTGTGGGGTTTATTTTGATGTACTCACCGATTATAAGAGTCTCCAATATGTTCGCCCATAAAGATCTTAACTTGAGACAAAGAAGGTGGTTCGATCTTCTTAAAGATTATGATATGAGCATGTATTATCACCCCAACAAAGCTAATATTTGTGGAAAATACTCTAAGTAGAGTATCTATGGGTAGCCTAGCTCATGCTGATGATGGTGGCAAAGAGGTGACTAGAAAGGTCCACTGGTTGGCTAAATTAGGGGGTTAGGTTGGAAGAAGTTGATAATGGTGGTATAGTGGTTATTGATGGTTCCAAGTCTTTCTTGATTGAGGGGGTAAAGGCAAAACAAGATTTTAACCCCGCCTTGATAGAGTTGAAGACCTTGGTAAAGAATTGTAAGGTGGAGGTTTTCTCCTAAGGGGGAGATAGTGCCCTTAGGTACCAAGGTAAATTGTGTGTGCCTAGTGTTAACGACTTGAGAAAGAAGATTCTAGATGAAGCTCATAATTTTTCCTATTCTATTCACCCCAGTTCTACAAAGATGTATAGAGATTTGAAGGAAGCGTATTGGTGGGGTTGTATGAAGAGAGACATTGCCAAGTTCATATCCGGATGTCACAATTGCCAACACGTAAAAGTCAAACATCAAAGGCTGAGTGACCTAGCCCAAGATATAGAGATTACTACTTGGAATACACACACACACACACACACACACACACACACACACATACACACACACACATATATATATATATATACATATATATTTGTGTGTCTGCACAAATAGGATTAAAATGCTTTCTAGTCTTAGGCAACCCAACCACAAAATCCATGTTGGTTTCCTCCCACTTGGATTCACTTCTATTCCCCTCCTCCTATTCACCTTTTCTCTATCTTCCCTTCAAGTTGATTTTCTCATTTCCCAATTAATGAATTTCTCAACAAAACAGAAAAAGCTAAGTAAGGAAAGTGTGAAAACACTTATCTTTATTGCAAATAGAAAATTAGCATCACTAAATGCTGCTTCTGAAAATCAAAATGTTATTTTTGTGATCATTTTGAGCATGAATTTACCTACTTACGTATAACTATATTATTTTATTTACCACAAATAATTTTTTTGGATAGCACAATAAGTAATTCTATTTCTCACCAGCATTTTGACTATGAAAGATTTGCAATGATTTTCCTTAGGATTTATTTTTGTATTCTATATTTCACGTAATCTTCTTTATATATTATATTTATATAAAAAAATTATAAATGCATAAAATAATATATTTGCATCCAACATTTATAAAAAAATTGTGCTATTTATACCAATCATATTTATAAACAATAAAAAAGAGTTTGATTGCGTGAAGAGCGGATAATTTACCTAGTTAAAAAAATATAACCATCCATTGTAGTTGCAAAACTGTTCAACCCAGTCTCAGCTAATTCAATCCTCATAGGCAATGAAATTTGAAGGGCTAAAATGACTCCATCTTTCATTTAAAAGGACCTTGAAATGACCAACATAATCCAACCCTACAATAGCAAGCTGAGGCGGGCTAGAACTTTTTCATATATATGTCACGATCCAAGCCTAGGGTCTAGACGTGACATGGTGAATGTGAACCTAAGCAGACCCCAAACAAGTCTTATAGCATATCAATCATACATCCTTGGTCGCAGAAGTAAAATAAATAACACAAGAGATATAAACAAGGAAAACAGGACTAAGGGAAGTCTTTGCTAATCATAAAACATTTCAAAAGTCAAGCTCATAATAAAATTACATCTTACTATCCAACAACAACTCCAACATAGTTTAGAGCGGGGGCCAAGACACTCTCTGGGCTCACCCTCATAATAACAAGTGTTCAACATGAAAAAATCTCAATATAGCAAGAGTAACAAGGATAGTGTCCTTGGACTTGAGGACTTACCAAAGCATATCTCCAAAGCACCGAACTAGCCACGTACAGGATGATCAAGAGGTGCTCCGGTTCCTACGTGGTAACATCATGTAGGCATAGAGTATGCGTTAGTACATTTGAATGTACTAAGTATGTAGGATGCAATGCAATAAGACATAAGCCAACATAGTCAAAATGCATAATCATAAGAAATGATAAGTATAATATCAATATGACATACATGATCAATGCTTGAGGTAAAATAAGGTTGTAAATCCTATAACTTGCAAAATACATATTACATATGTGTGAAGAGACCATAACCAACATAGACCAAGAGAACTAATACTTGGAATCCAAGACATGTCACCCCCTTGGAAGGTGATTGAGGTATCCACCCCTCAAAAAGGTGATTGGGCATGTCACCCCCAACAAGGTGGTCAGAGGTATCCACCCCTCAACATGGTGATTGGATATGTTACCCCCAAATAAGATGGTCGAGGTACCTACCCCTCAACATGGTGATTGGGCATGTCACTCCCCAAGAAGATGATAAAGGTATCCACCCCTCAACATGGTGCTTGAGCATGTCACCCCCCAACAAGGTGGTTGAGGCATATCATCCCCTCAACAAGGTGATTAGACATGTCACCCCCCAACAAGGTGTGGTCTACTTGAAACATCATAGATACTTTCATGAATTCAATGCATACATGCAAGCCCTTAATCATCATAAAGTCACTTGACTTATAAATCATGTAATAGATTATCAATAACTTGACAATCCTTGTCAAAACATTTTATCAAACACTTGGTAGGTTTATTATGCTAGTTCAAAATCATGCAATTCAAGAGTGAAATAATATGAAAAAACTTAATGTAAATCAACCCACCAACACATAGTGAAATCCCTCACTTAGGATATCTTGAAATCCATCATCAAATCTCATAATATATCATAGTTTAATAGCTCGAAATATGCATAGTCTCAATAGACAAAATCATTTTATAATATAATCTTGAAATAGATAGACATCCATAATCAATCAATATTTCATCAAACCCCAATATAATTTATAATCAAAATCGATAAGAAGAGATTCTCATAGATGATACAACTTGAAAAATGTAATTTTCATAAAAGGGGAGATTGGGCTCCATGGGTCAAAGGACCCAATGGATGAAACCCACATACCTAAATTTGGGGATTCTTTGATGTAAATTTGGAAGGAATCTTGGATATTGGATTGAGTTCTTGAGATCCAATGTGAGCTTGAAATCCTTAGATTTGGATGAGAATTTTGATAAAGTGTTGGAGTGGTTTTAGAGAGGGTTTTTGAGTGATATAGAGTTGAAAAATGACTAAGCATTGGTGTTTTCACGTATAAGTGGGCATGGGGCTATGATCCTAATGCCCTTGTCCAACATATGAAAAATGAGAAAAAAGTTGTACTAGTCCACGTTTGGACTGCAATGCGGACACATTAGGAAGGCAAAAGTTGTACTGCTCTGCGCCCAGTTCGCGTTGCAGCCTAGTCGTAGATGCATACTGGATTAAAGAAATTAGCAAAAAATATTTTTTGCTATGGGTCCTCTAAAATATGGGTTATACCCATCTCCTACTCAATTTGACCCCCTAATCGAGAATATGAAGTCGAATTTTTGATATCACGCATGAATTTTTGGATATATAGAAATTATGATTATGGACATTTTCGAAGCACATTTTTAGTGCATTTCAATATCTCCCCCTTAGGAACATTCATCCTCGAATGTCAAAAAAATGTGTATAAGAGAAGTAATCATGAAGATTTCAGCCCGGCATGAATACAACAAATGCATTTAAACATCATTTTCAAAAAGTCTCAACATGAGTGTCAAAAATCACCATAAACTTGTCAACATAAACATAAACACATGCAAAATGACATAAGGGCTGAAACATAAGACTTGAAATCATATAGGACTTAGATTAGTACCTTCGACTTGAGTAGAGTGGAAGAGATATGGATATCGCTTTCTCATGTCCACCTCGTCTTCCCATGTGGAACTTTCAAATTATTGGTTCCTCTAAAGAACCTTGATGAAAGCTACATCTTTGTTTCTCAACCTCTTCACTTGTCTATCCAAAATCTCCACCAGGACCTCCTTATAAGTCAAACTATCTTCTACAACACCCAAATATCTAAGGGAACTATAGCACTTGGTAACCCACACACTTTCTCAACATGGATACATGGAAGACCAGATGAACCATATTCATCTCCATATGTAACTCCAACTCATATGCAACCTTACCCACTCTCCTCAAAACTTTATAAGGACCCATAAATGTTGGTCTTAACTTCCATTTCTTGCCAAACTGGACCACACCCTTCATGGGTGAGACTTTTAAGTAAATCCAGTCACCATTCTTAAACTCAAGATCTCTTCTCCTCACATTGGAGTAGGACTTTTATCAACTTTCGATTGTTTTCAACCTCTCCCATATCAACCTCACCTACTCCAAGGCTTCCATGACCAAACCCAAACCTAGTAAAGCTATTTTCCCTACTTCAAACCACCCGATTGGGGATCTACAATGCCTACTATAAAGAGCTTCAAAGGGAGCCATACCAATGCTTGAGTGGTAGCTATTGTTGTAAGAAAATTCAATGAGTAGAAGATGTTTATCCCAACTACCCATAAACTCCAAAACACAAGCTCTAAGTATATCCTCAAGGGTTTGGATAGTCCTCTCATCTTGACCATCCATATGAGGATGAAAAGTCGTACTAAACTTAACCTTGGTACCAAAATCTCTTTGGAAGGATCTCTAAAAGTGAGAAGTGAATTGAGCACCATGATCCAAAATGATAGACAAGGGCACCCCATGCAATCTAACTAACTTATGTATATATAACTTGGCATAATCTTTGGCACCATAAGTAGTTTTGACTGGTAAGAAGTGTACTGACTTTGTCATTCTATCCACAACTACCCAAATAGAGTCAAAATGTTTCCAGTCTTAGGCAACCCAACCACAAAATCCATGTTGATATCTTCCCACTTCCAAGTAGGAATCTCTATATCTTGGGCTAGGCCACCTAGCCTTTCATGTTCACCTTTCACTTATTCACAATCGTGGCATTTGGATATGAACTTGGAAATGTCTCTCTTTTTACCACCCCACTAATACACCTCCCTCAAATCTCTGTACATTTTTGTAGAACTAGGGTGAATGGAATAGGATGGATTATGGGTCTATTTCATGATCAATTCTCTCAAGTCATCCACATTTGGCACACATAATCTACCATGGTACCTAAGGGCATCATCTCCCCCTTGGGTGAAAACCTCCACTTTACCATCTTTCACGAAAGCCTTCAGCTCTAACAAGGCAGGGTCAAGATCTTGTTTTGCCATTACCTCCTCAATGAAGAAAGATTTAGAACCATCAACAGCCACTACACTACCTTTGTCAACTTCATCCAACCTAACCCTCAATCTAGCCAATCGGTGGACCTCTAGAGCCACCTCTTTGCCACCATCATCAACATGAGCTAAACTACCCATACACACCCTACTTGAAGCATCGACCACAAAATTAGCTTTGCCAGGTTGCTAATGTACTCATATCATAATTTTTAAGGAGCTGTAACCACCTTCTTTGTCTCAAATTAAGATCTTTTTGCGTGAACACATATTGGAGACTCTTGTAGTCAGTGAACACATCAATAGAAACCCCATACATGTAGTGACACCAATTTTTCAAAGAAAATACCATGACTGCCAATTCAAGAGCATGAATAGGAATGCACCTTAAGTTTTCTAGAGGCATATGCTATCACCTTACCAATTTGCATCAAAACACACCCCAACAAAATCCTTGAGGCATCATAATATACAATGAATCTTTCCAACATTTCTGATAGAGACAAGATAGGAGCGCAAATAACTTATTTTTCAAAGTTTGGAAACTCTTCTCACA
Organism: Solanum sejunctum; assembly: GCA_025642045.1. NCBI lineage: Eukaryota > Viridiplantae > Streptophyta > Magnoliopsida > Solanales > Solanaceae > Solanum > Solanum sejunctum. Next base: position 553 of record JAOTQJ010062608.1, on the reverse strand, counting down.
TTCATCGGTCCACACGAATTTTGCCTTCTTTTGTGTTAACTTAGTCATAGCAGAAGCAATAGAAGAGAAACCATTCACAAACCTTTGGTAATAACCTGCCAAACCCAAAGAAACTTCTAATGTCTGATGGAGTCAAAATTTTAGGCTAATTTCTAATCAACTCCGTCTTCTTAGGATCCATCTTAATACCATCACCCGATGCCACATGCCCTAGAAAAGCAACCTCTTTCAACCAAAACTCACATTTTTCATATTTAGCATACAACCTTTCCTCAAAAAGATTTGCAACACCACCCTCAAGTAATTCACATGCTCCTTCTTACTATGGGAATAACTCAAGACATCATCAATAAAACCACCACTAACGAGTTAAGGTAGGGTTTAATGTCATGACCCAACCCAGGGGCCGTAATTGGTGCCGATAGGGCACCCAGACATACACTTATACTGAATCTCCATTTACGATAGCTAAGGAATTTCACAAAATTTTGACAGAGTTTCCTCTGTTTTTCTAACCAACCCCACCTACAAATAGCGAACCCAACAGTACCAG
>JAOTQJ010062597.1:0-48080 GCA_025642045.1 Solanum sejunctum | reverse complement strand
CCCATGTAACTTGGTATCCACATATGTATGCAGATTTGAAGGTGACTATGTATAGGAGCATATGAACATGTGAAAGAATGGAGACATGGCTAATAGTTGTGTTGGAGTTTCTAAGTGCCTTTATATGCCAAGGAAGAATCTAGATTTCATGCCAAGTAATACAAAATCGAGTTGCCTTACATACCTCGCTATTACCTCGAAATAACCTTTTATTCCTCCAAATATTTATCTAAAATATAGTATATAATAAAACTAGCATTATCAGCTAATAGATATATCTTGGTAGCCTAATCTTATTAAAAAAACACATGGACAACAAGCGTGTAATTATCAACCCGCGCGTATTCTTTCAATCCTTCCATCTCTAATCATATTTTCTAATACACATTCTCATATACATACCATGTACAACCTGGTTTAGTGCCATAACAGTCTCACAAAATCCCACAAAGCACAACATATAATAATTATACACAACATACAAGTAGGCAGCATAATATAACATCGTCTAGCTATACTTCCGAGTCAACAATCCCAAATCTGTTTTAATTTCAACCTAACTTTATATAACATACTTACTAATAAAACCAGCTTTAAAGCAGTCCAAGAATAGTCCCAAAGTAGATGGAGGTCACGGAACAATAATTCCCAACTACCAGCTCACAAGTTCGTATTGAGAACACAATTACGATATCATACAGGAACTCACTTTTGCGGACTGTAAAAATGGTGCAACATCCTTTATAAATCATTATAACCAAGAATCACTAACAATAGTAGCCTGCCTTCATGATCAATCCAACCAAAAAGAGAAAAGTTCCCAAATAAACAAGAAAAGTGTACAACAATCTTGGAACACATGCTGTCCAAAATTTTAGCACAAATAATACTAGCTTAGTTCTCTTGTTTTTCATTAATAAACTATACTAAATACGCAACTATAATCACTTACCTTTACCTTCAAGGTTGAGGGCCTCATTAGGAACCCTAAAAGCTTCTTGTGGCTGCTTTACAATGTCAAGAAAGAATAACAAAGAACCCTTATGAAAGCTGAAATTTTCCAAGTCTAAGAATGACTTAAAGGTGCTGCTTGTAACCCATTTTAAATGATTAATTTGTCCAACTTTCTTTTACATTTTGGGCTTTATTTTATCAAGTTAGTGATGTACCATTTTGTCCCTTTCACTTGGGCCTTGGTTGCCCACTTTTTCCCTTTCTCCTTACTTAGTTTTAGCCTAAACCATTAAGTAAGATATGATGTCCTTGGGTTTAGTTAGTTGCATTGAGTCTTGTTTGTTTTACTTAGATTTGTGTACATCTCATTACCACTTTCTATTCTTTGCTTTGTCTATGTAAGATTCTAGTGTCCCGTAATACTTTTACTTTTTTCGCTTAGTCATCCCATGATACCTCCTAGGTACCTAATGTTTTGGTACTCATACTACACTTTGAATATATTTTTGTGATAGAAGTCCGAGCATGAATTAGCTCCGCTAATATTCAAGCTTGCAACAGTTAGCTTTTAGAGGCGAGATGAGCACACAACATTTAGGACTATTGTGTCTCCTTATATATTTTGTGGCTTGTCTTTTGATATTATTTCATGATTTAAAATTGAGTGTAATGGTACTTGCCTTTTAACCCACCAAGACAAGGCTCCCTAAACAAGATATAACATAATAATGTGGAAGATAAAGCAAAAGTAATAGTCTAAATATGTAAGGATAAGAACAAAGGAAAGGATATTCGCAATCTAAAATCAACCAAAGATTGGTGTCACATGTACAAACCTCATTTAAGTCGAAAGGAAAATTTGCACAAGTCGCAATGTCTTTGATTCTCAAATAGAACAATAATAGTGAGGCAAAATTTCACAAGATCTCTAGATATGTCAATGTGATATTGCCTATATAGGAAGAGAGGATTAGATACTTTGTTAGGCATTTGAGGATGTAGCTCAAGATTAAGACCTAGTCATTAGTCAAAGTGGGTTGGTTTTCTTAGGTGTTGTTGATCATGCTCACACTATTAAGTAATTACGTCAGGAGTCTCATCGGGAAGTCGTAAGTGGGCTTGATTTCAAGGTATCTACAGTAGGACATGGTACAGATCTAGATGGCAGTTTGATAGGACCCAACCAAAGTTGTTGCGGGGTCAGTCCAGTTGTCCTTTCCAAGCTTTGTGATAGGCTTCTAAGGGTAGTAATCAGTCCCAAGATACTTCCAAGTAGGGCAGTCCTCCTTATTCTACCGAGCAGAGGCCGAGGGATAGAGATACAGTGACATTAGGGCAGGCCAAGTCACCTCAATCAGGAAGTCAAGGATCCAAAATTTCTGAGACAAGTACTATAGGCCGCAATGGGCAACCCCGAGATAATTGACCTTCTCTAGGGTACTATGATTATAGAGGGCTAGATCATTGGTCAAGAGAATTCCCTATGTAAATGTCATGATCCGAACCTAGGGCCTAGATGTGACGTGGTGAATGGGGAACCCAAAAGGAATCCAAATAAGCCTTTTAGCATATTATTACACATCCTTGGTCGCGGAAGTAATTGAAAAACATCTGGAGATAATAAAATAAGGGTAAAGGAGCAAAGGGAGTCTTTCATAGCTAAACAAAAAACATACAAAAGTCAATAGAGTCGAAACTCAAAACATCATCACATAACTTATCCAACAACACCTCTAAACTTAGAATTGAGTGGGGGCCAAGACAACTTTTAGGGCTCATTCTCATATTCAAAAGCATATAATAAAATAAAGAGAGTCTTTGTATAACATAAGATCAAAGGATATCATCCTTGGTGTTGAGGACTCACCAAACTTGCTTTAAAGATAGTACTAGCCACGTGAAGAAGGAAATTGATCAAATGTAGCTCCGGTTCCTATATGGTAACATTATGTAGGCATAAAATATGTGTTAGTACATTTAAATGTACTAAGTATGTAGGATGCAATGCAACAAGGTATTGGCAACATAAGCAAAAGCGTACATATAAGCAATGGATGAGCATAGTAATAACATGGCATGCATGAATGATGCTTGAAGTAAAACAAGCTTATATAGAACATATTACATGTATAGGAAGAGACCATCATCATAGACTAATCAAACTTAGTACTTGGAATCCAAGGTAGACTACACCTTAGAAGTGATTGAGGAATCAACCCCTCAATTGGTTGATGGGCATGACCACCCTCCATCTAAAGTGATTGAGGTATCAACCCCTCAATTGATTGATGGCATGACCACTCCGATCAAAAGTGATTGAGGAATTAACCCCCAAATTGGTTGACGACATGACCACCCCTATCAAAAGTGATTGAGGAATCAACCCCCCAATTGGTTGATGGGTATACCACCCCCATATAAATGGTTGAGGCAATTTACCCCTCCTCAACTAGGTATGGTCAACTCACAACACTATAGATACTTTTCAAGCAAACAACTGATATACACTTTTCTTTCATCATCATAAAGTCAATTAACTCATAAGCCATGCATTAAACCTTTATTAACTCAAGAATCTATAACCGGGCATTTTATCAAACACTTGGCAGGTAGGCAATGCTAGTACAAAATCATGCAATTCAAGAGTAAAATTATGTGAGAAAAATTAATATAAAAGCACCCACCAACACTTGGTAATACCCTCATGCAAGATACATCAAAACCCTTCATCAAATCACATAAAGGATCATAGCTTCACAACTCAAAATATGCTTAAATAATCACAATTTTATGAAACCCCGACATAATTTATAGTCAACTTTCATAGCAAGAGATACCCATAAATAATCTACTTGAAAACATGCAATTTATGTAAAAACAAAGGTTGGGCATCATGGATAAAAGTACCCAATGGTTGAAACTCACATACCTCAACTTTGGAGATTTCCTTGATGAAGATTGGATTGAGAACTTGAAGCTTGAACAAAATCGTTAGACCTGGAATGACATTGGGACACTTGAATTTTGGTTGAAATATTTGTCTAAGTGTAAGAGAGGGTTTTTGGGAATATCTTGAATGATATGGGGTTGAAACATTACTAAGAATAAGTGTTTTTATGCATGGAAAGGGTTAGTCCCAAGACCCAAAGGCCTTAGACTGAACTAAAGAAAACTGGCAACAAAATACACAGGTTCGCGCCCTGGCCGCGTCGCGCTAGGGGCACAGATCCTTACTATTTTCTTGCCAACTTTGAAAAATCAAAATTTGATATGATTGCACTAAAATTAGTGTTATACCAGTTCTCCACTCAATTGTGCTTCTCCAATCCCAAATATAAAGTTGAATTTTTGATATTACGCATAGATTTTGAGATATATGGAAATTGTGATTATGGGCACTTCCGAGGTATATTTTCAGGCACTTTTTGGGGTTGTTTCAATATCTCCCTCTTGGGAACATTTGTCCACCAATATCAAAGAAATGTATTTATGAGAAATAATCAAGATGATTTCAACCCACACAAGGATGCAACAATGCACTTAAACATCATTTCAAAAATCTTAACATAAGTGTCAAAACCATCATAAACTTATCAGTTTAAACATGAATGGATGCAAATTATATGAGGACTGAAACTTAAGATTTTGAATCACATTAGGAACTTTGATTGGTACATTAGGCTTGAGTGGAATGTAAGAGATAGGGGTATCTGTTTTTGCATGTCCGCCTAGGCTTCCCATGTAGCACTCTCAACTTGTTGATTCCTCCAAAGGACCTTAACGAAAGCTACATCCTTGTTTCTCAACCTCTTTACTTGTCTATTCAAAATTGGAACCTTTTCATAATTCAAGTTTTCTTCAACAACACCTAAACATCCAATGGTACAATAGCATTTGGGTACCCACACACTTCCTCAATATAGTTGCATGGAAGACCGGATGGACCAAGTCCATTTCTCTAGGCAACTCCAACTCATAGGCCACCTTGCCAATCTTCCTCAACACCCTATAAGGACCCACAAATCTTGGACTCAATTTACCCCTTTTTACCAAAACTAACCACACCCTTCATAGGTGAAACTTTCAAATAGGCCCAATCATCAACCTTAAAAGCAAGATCCCTCCTCCTCGAATATGCATAGGACTTTTGACAACTTTGGGTTGTTTTCAACCTTTCTCTATTCAACCTTATTTCTATAAGGTGTCCATAACCAAATCCAGACCCAACAAAGCCATCTCTCCCACTTCAAACCACACAACCAGTGATCTACAATGTCTATCTTAAGGGCTTTAAAGGAGCCATACCAATGTTTGCATGATGGCTATTATTATATGCAAACTCAATCAATGAAAGATGATCATCCCAACCATGAAGTCCATGCTAATTTTATCCCACTTCTAATTAGGAACCTTTATATGTTGGGCTAGGCCACCCAGCCTTTGATGCTTGGTTTTCACTTGTTTGCAATTATGGCAAGCAGACACAAACTTAGCGATGTCTTTCATCATACCATCACACCAAAATACATCCCTCAAATCTCTATACATCTTTGTGGAACTGGGGTAAATAGAATAGGAAGAATTATAACCCTCATCAAGAATCAACCTCCTCAAGTCCTCAATATTAGGAACGCACAACCTACCTTGATATCTAAAGGCACCATCTTCCCCTTGGGAGTATACCGCTACCTTACCATCTCTAACCAAGGTCTTCAACTCTCACAAGGTAGGGTCAAGACCTTTTGTTGCCTTTACCTCCTCAACCAATGAAGATTTATAACCACCAACCACTACTACACCACCATTGTCAACCTCTTCCAACCTAACCTCCAATCTAGCCAACTGATGAACCTCTCTAGCCACCTCCTTGCCATAATTATCAACATGTGCTAAGTTACCCATAGACACCCTACTTAAAGTATCGACCACAACATTAGCCTTAATGGGATGATAATGCACACTCATATCATAATCCTTAAGGAGTTCTAATCACCTTCTTTGTCTCATGTTAGGATCTTTATCAGTTAACACAAGTTAGAGGCTCTTATGATCGGTGAACACATCAACATGCACCCCACACACATAATGACACCAAATTTTCAAATCAAATACCATAACGGCCAATTCAACATCATGGGTAGGATAATTATTTTTATACACCTTAAGTTGTCTAGAAGCATAGGCTATCACCTTACTATTTTGCATCAATACACAACCCACAGTAATTCGTGAGGCATCACAATACACAACAAACCCTTCTAGCCCTTTTGGTAGGGACAAGATAGAAGTAGACACAAGCTTATCTTTCAAGGTTTAAAAACTCTCCTCACACTCATCGGTCCACACAAATTTATCCTGCTTTTAAGTCAACTTAGTCATAGGATAAGCAATAGAAGAGAACCCATTCTCAAACCTCCAGTAGTAACCCACTTAGCCCAAGAAACTTCTAATATCCAATGGAGTCATAGATCTTGGAAAATTTCTAATCAGTTTCGTCTTTTAGGATCCACCTTAATACCATCCCCCAACACCATATGACCTAGCAAGTGAAACGATCCCAAAAAGTGCCCGAAAATGTGCCTCGAGATTCTTGAAATTTTAAACTCTATATATCTCAAATTCGTGCATGATATCAAAATCTAACTTTATATTCTTATTCAGGGGGTCAAAATTAGGGGAAAAAGGATCTAATCCCAATTTTAGAGAAATCAGATCAAAATTCAAAATTTCCAAAATGCAATTTCTAGAGAACAAAGCGCGCCCCTTCCGCGATGCACCTCTACCTTATTTTGTGACTATTTTTTTTAGTTTGGTTCAAGACTTTTAAGTATTCGACCTAAGTGTTCCCAAGCATGTTTTTACTTATACTTAGTCATATTTCACCATCATATTATCCAAGATATTCCCCAATACACACTCAAACACTTAGTCATATTTTTCACTCCCAAATTCAAGTCTCAAAATCCTCATCCGGAACTAAGGATTTTCTTCAAGCTTCAAGCCTCCATTTTCAATCTTCATCAAGAGCTTTTTCAAAGCTAAGGTATATGAGTAACACCCATTGGGTCCTTTCACTCATGGTGACCTAACCTCCTTTCTACTCAATTTATATGATTTAAAGTTGATTTTACAATAGGGTTTACTAATATGAACATGTCTATGAACTATTTTTACGCAATGTAAATTTGTAACTGTTTAGCTATATTTTGAGTTATAAATTTTGGATCTATTGTAAGATTTTATGAGGGGTGTTGATATATATTGGTTGGGGGTGTTGCAAGGTGTTGATTGCTGGTTTCATAATGGATTTTCTTGCATGATTTCATCTCTGTATTTCATGGTTTTATTATCTAAGTGTTTGATAAAATGTCTGGATGTGGTTTCTTGAAGAATTGAAGGTCCAAAGCATGAGATATTATATGATTAATGTTATGATTATGAAAGGGGATTATGTATATGATATTATCTATATAAGGTATTACATCAGACCATGCTCGATCAAAGGGGACTAAGAGCCTGGATAACCTTATCGGGAGGGGGGTTTGTACCTTAATCACCGAGGTGGAGGTTTGTACTTATTAACCATGTGGGGGGTTTGTACTTCGTCACTAGGGTGATAAGGTAAAATTATCATCAACCATGTGCAAGGTTTGTACCATACCACAAGGGTGATAAGGTAAAATTATCATCAACCAAGTAAGGGGTTCGTACTATACCACTAGGATGACGAGGTGAGACCATCATCAACCAACCAACTGGTTTGTACTTTGGAAATATAGTTTGATATCTTCTACACATATGATATCCTATATAAGCATGAGTTACTTGAGCATGTTTTACTTATGCATTGATCATACATGTTATGTTGTTATATTATGCCTATTGCCTATAGGTATACGTTTTGATTAAAATGCCTATCTTTTATTACATTGCATCCTACATACTTATTACAATCAAATGTACTAACACATACTCTTGCCTACATGATATCACCATGTAGGAACCAGAGCCCAAGTTAATCCTACTTCTCGACATGGCTAGTTTGGTACTACACAAGCTAGTTGGTGAGTCCTCTACTTCGTGGACCTTAGTCTATGTTTCTCTTATTATGTACTGAGACACTCTTCTTTATTTTCTATTTTTCTATGAGAGTGGGCCTGGTTGCTTTGTCTTGGCCCCGCTCCTATCCAAGTATTAGAGATGTTTGTTGGACATGTTATGTATCTATGATATGTGCTTTGGCTCTTTGTCTCTTGATTATGATGTTATACAAGCTTTCCACTTAGCCCCTTTGTCCCTATTATTACTCTTTATGTCTTTTATATGCTTTCGCGACCACTGATGTGTAATGATAAGTTAAGAGGCTTTTTTAGCATTTCTTTAGGTTCCCCATCGTCATGTCACATCTAGGCCCTAGGCTTGAATTTTGACAAACTTAGTATCAGAGCACTATATTGATAAATCCTTCAAGTCCAACACACCACATCGATTAGAGTCCTATTAATGGTTCTGAAGCGTGCCATGATTATGAATAGGAGGATATGAGGCATTTTAGGAAATATTTCTTTTCTTCATGTCCTAAGTTGTGCTATAGAGTGGTTGTAAGTTTTTTTCCCCTAATGATTGTTCTTTGCTATGCTAGATCATTCTTAACACTTGAGGAAGAAGGTCCAAAACTCCTGAGGAGCAGCTTACCAATGGTGAGCTCCGGGATGCTCTTACTATGCTTGCCCAAACCCCTCATGCTACTATCCCAGGACCTAGGGTAAGAGACTTCATGAGGATGAATCCTCCGATGTTCTATGGGTCAAAGGTGGATGAAGTTCAACAAGAGTTTATTGATGAGGTCTACGCGATCTTGAATGTCATGGGTGTTGGGCTGAATGAAAAGGCAGAGTTGGTGGCGTACCAACTCAAAGGGGTAGCCAGAATATGGTATGACAAATGGAAGAGGGAAAAGGGAAATGGTAATATGGTGCTTTTGAAGGAGTTCAAATTGGCTTTCCTTAACCAGTTCTTCCCTGTTGAGCTTAGGGAAACTAAGTTGATAGAGTTCATGAACTTGAAATAAGGTTCTATGAGTGTGAGGGAGTATGCCCTCAAGTTCAATCAACTTTCAAACAATAATCGTCATTCGGTGGCCGATCCTAGATTTAGGATGAATAAGTTTGTGATAGGGGTCTCCAACTTGGTGAGTCAAGAATGCTTGACATGGACTTATCTAGGTTTATGACCTATGTCGAGCAAATGAAGGAGGCAAAATTGAGGAAGAGAAGGGGGCATGAGGCCAAGAGGGCCCGGTTTTAGGGTAAATTCCAAAAAGGTGCTAGATTTTGTCAAGGCCAAGGGTCTTCTCATGTTATTAATAGGGGGTTTGCCAATGACTTCTCTAGGCCTAAAGGTGTTGGTGGTGGGGTTCCTATTGATGTGTGCCCTATATATGGAAGGATGAAACAACCCCAAAAAGTGCCAGAAAATATGCCTTAGAATGCCTAAAATTTTAAATTTCATATATCTCAAAATTCATGCGTGATATCAAAAATTCGACTTCATATTCTTGTTTGGGGTGTAAAAATTAAGGAGAAAAGGGTCTAACCCTGATTTATGAGTGAAAGATTAGCAATTATAAATTTTCAAGTGGCAAATTCCAGTGAGCATGCTGCACCGCTAGCATAACGCACCAAGGGCACGCAGATGAAAAGAAGTTGTCTCTGGGTCCTCTCCATGATGCGGAGAGGTGTATTTTTCTGTGCAGTCCAAGACTTTTAAGTCTTGGGCCTAAATATTTTCAAATGTGTTTTTACCTATACTTAGTTATATTTCACCCTCATATCATCCTAAAAATTTTTCCAATATCCTCTCAAACACTTAGTCATATTTTTCACTCCCAAATTCAAGTCTCAAAACCCTCATCCGGAACAAAGGATTTTCTTCAAGCTTCAAGCCTCCATTTTCAAACTTCATCAAGAGCTTCCTCAAAGCTAAGGTATGTGGGTTTTATGTTTTGGTTCCTTCCGTCCATGGTGCCCTAATCTCCTTTTCACTGAATTTTCATGATTTAAAGTTGATTTTACAATTGGGTTCACTAGTATGAACATGTTTATGAACTATGTTAAAGCTATGTAAAACTATGACTGTTTTGCTATATTTTGAGCCATAAATCTTCAATATATTGTAAGATTTGATGAGGAGTTTTAATGTATTTGCTTGAGGTTGTTTTAAGGCATTGATTGATAGTTTTACAATGGATTTTCTTGCATAATTTCATCTCCATATTTCATTATTTTATACTAGAATTACACACCCTCTAAGTGTTTGATAAAATATTTGGATGTGGTTTCTTGAGGAATTGAGGGTCCAAAGTATGAAATATTATATGAATGACTACATGATAATGAAAAAAGCATGTGTATATTATGTATTCTATATAAAGTGTTTCATTAGACCATGCCCGATAAAGGTAACCTAGTTGAGGGGTTAATATCTCAAACACTAGGGTGGTAGGTGAGATTGCTACTAACCTAGATAAGGGGTTTGTACGTCACACACCAGGGTGATGAGTGATATCATCACTAACCTAGATGAGGGGTTTGTACCTCACACACCAGGGTTATGGGTGCTATCATCACTAACCTAGATGAGGGGTTTGCACCCCACACACGAGGATGATGGGTGAAATCATCACTAACCTACCAAGGGGTTTGTACTTTGGAAACCTAGATTGGTCTCTTCTAGATATATGATACTCTATATGAGCATGATTTACTAGAGCAAGTTTCACTTATGCATTGATCATACATGTCATATTTTTATATTGCGCCTATTACATATTGTTATGCATTTTGATTATGATGCCTACCCCTTGTTGCATTGCATCCTACATACTTAGTACATTCAAACATACTAATACATACTCTTGCTTAGATGAGATTACCATATAGGAACCAGATCCCAAGTTAATCATCCTCCTTCTCCACGTGACTAGTTCGGTACTACTCAACCTAGTTAATGAGTCCTCCATTTCTTGGACCTTAGTCTATATTTCTCTTATTACATTTTCAGACACTCTTCTTTATTTCCTTATTTGACTATGAGGGTGAGCCCGGTTGCTTCATCTTGGATCCCGCTCTTATCTATGTATTAGAGGTATTTGTTGGATATATTATGTATCTATGATGTAAGCTTTGACTCCTTGTCTCTTGATTATGATGTTATGAAAGCATTCTCCTTAGTTCTTTCTCTATTCTTTATGTCTTTTATATGCTTCTGCGACTAATGTTGTGTAATTATAAGTTAAGAGGCTTGTTTGAGATTCTTTCGGGTTCCCCATTCACCGTGTCATGTCTAGGCCCAGGCTTAGGTCGTGAAATACTTGGTATCAGAGCACTTAGTTGTTAGATCCCTGGTGTCCAATACACCACATTGATTAGAGTCCTATTCATGGTTTTGAAGTGCGCCATGACTATGAATAGGAGGCTATGAGGCATTTTAGGAAATATTTTCCTTCTTCATGTTCTAAGTTATGCTATAGAGTTGTGGTAAGTTCTCCCCCCTTAATAATTGTTCTTTGCTATGCTAGATCATGCTAAACACTCGAGGACGAAGGTCCCAAACTCCCGAGGAGCAACCTACCAATGGTGAGCTCTGGAATTCTCTCACTATGCTTGCCCAAGTTGTGGTCAACTAAGTCAGTCAAGGTGCTCGACCCCTCATGCTACTACCTCGAGAGCTAGGGCAAGGGACTTCATGAGGATAAATCCTCTAGTTTTCTATGGGTCAAAGGTGGATGAAGATTCACAAGAGTTCATTGATGAGGTCTATAAGATTTTGAATATCATATGTGTTGGACCGAATGAAAATATGGAGTTGGCGGTATACCAACTCAAAGGGGTAGCCCAAATATAGCATCAATGGAAGGGTGAGAAGGAAATTGGTAATGTGGTGCTTTGGGAGGCGTTCAAATTAGATTTTCTTAATCGATTCTTCCCTCTTGAGCTTAGGAAAGCTAAGTTGGTAGAGTTCACAAACTTGAAACAAGGTGCAATGAGTGTGAGGCAATATGCACTCAAGTTTTATCAACCTTCTAAGTATGCTCTTTATTTGGTAGCCGATCCTAGATCTTAGATGAATAAGTTTATGCTGGGGTCTCCAACTAGTGAGTGAAGAATGTCAGTCCACCATGCTAATTAGCAATATGAACCTGTCTCGATTGATAACATATTCTGAGAAATGGAGGAAGAATCGTTTTGAGGATAAATTCCAAAAGGGACGCCAACTCTATCAGGGCCAAGGGTCTACTCATGCTACTACTAGAGGGTCTGCTAATGACTTCCCTAGGCCTTAAGATATTGGTGGTGTAGGCCCTATTGGTATGTGTCCTTAATGTGGAGGGGGTCATAGGGGCCCATATTTGAAAGGTTCTAATGCATGCTTTGATTATAGGGAGCTTAGGCAGAAAAGTATGGATTCTCCAAGAAATCATGGCAAGAGCCGAGGTGTCAATGCAATCCCATTAGGTAAAGGTGGTCCTCAAGGTTGTTCCCCAAGGCACAATCTATTTTATGCTCTACATGGGAGGCAAGGAGTTGGTAAGGTTCCCGATGTTGTTACAGGTATATTGAAAATCTTTAACTTTGATATATATGCTTTGATTGATCTAGGTGCCACTCTTTCCTTTGTAACCCCTTTTGTTGCTAAAAAGTTCCATGTTGACCCCAAGTTGTTGCGGAGTCATATGAAGTGTCTACTCATATTAGTTTATCTATTGTTGCTAGGAAAGTTTATAGAAGTTGTCCTATTTGCATTTTACATAAGTTGTTGCCTAGTCATCTTGTTGAATTAGACATAGTTGATTTTTATATCATTCTTGGGATGGATTGGTTGCACACCTACTATGCTTCTATTGATTGTAGAACCCATAGGGTCAAGTTCTAATTTCCAAATGACCTGTCCTTGAGTGGAAAAGTCAAGACATCATGGTCAAGGGTAGATTCTTCTTGCATTAAAGCTCGTAAGTTAATCTCTAAGGGGTGCTTGTATCATCTTGTGAGGGTTAAGGATGTTGAGTCCAAGGTCCCTTCCATAGAGTCAGTTTCGATTGTAAATAAGTTTCTTGATATCTTCCCAAATGACCTTCCCAAAAGGAAAATAGATTTTGGTATAGACCTCCTCTCCCATACTCAACCTATCTACATTCCCCTTTACCGTATAGCCTAGCTGAGTTGAAAGAGTTAAAGGAACAATTGAAAGATTTGTTTGAGAAAGGATTCATTTGACCTAGCAAATCACCTTGGGTGCTCTAATGTTGTTTTTGAAAAAGAAGCATAGGTCCCTTAAGATGTGTAATAGGCTCACCATCAAAAATAGGTATCCTCTTCCAAGGATTGATGATTTGTTTGACCAATTGCAAGGGGCTAGCTTTTTCTCTAAGATTGATTTTCAATCTGGGTATCATTAGTGAGGGTGAGGGAGTGTGATATTCCTAAGACGACTTTCCGAAATAGATATGGGCATTATGAATTTATTGTGATGTATTTTCGGTTGACTAATACACCGACCATCTTTATGGGCCTAATGGATAAGGTCTTCAAACCCTACTTTGATTCCTTTATTGTGGTCTTGATTGATGATATATTGATCTATTCACATAGTAGGGAGGACCATATGAGGCATTTGAGGGTTGTGTTGCACAGACTGTGGGAGGAGATTTTGTATGCCAAATATGAAAAGTGTGAATTTTTGTTGAAGGGTGTTGCATTCTTAGGTCATGTCGTATCGGGGTATGGTATAAAAGTGGATCCTAAGAAGACCGATATTATTAGAAATTGCCCTAGACCATTGGTCCTATCGGATATTAGGAGCTTCTTAGGCCTATTGGGTTATTATAGAAGGTTTATGAATAGGTTCTCACCCATTACTTCCCCTATAACAAAATTGACTCAAAAGAAGGTTAAGTATGTGTGTACCTATGAAAATAAGAGGAGCTTCCAAATATTGAAGGACAAGCTCGTGTCCGCTCCTATATTATTGCTACCAGATAGGGTTGAGGGATTTGTGGTGTATTGTGATGCTTTCTCCATTGGCTTGGGTTGCATGTTGATGCAAAATAGTAAGGTCATAGCTTATGCTTCTAGACAACTCAAGGTATTTGAAAGGAACTACCCTACCCATGATCTAGAGTTAGCTTCCATCATGTTTGCTTTAAAGATTTAGTATCACTACTTGTATGGGGTGCATGTTGATATGTTCACTAATCACAAGAGCCTCCAATATGTCTTTACTCAATAAGATCTCAACTTGAGGTAAAGAAGGTGGCTAGAACTTCTTAAGGACTATGATATGAGTGTGTATTACCATTGGGGTAAGGTACATCTGGTGTGGTGAATGTTTTGTGTAGGTGTCTATGGGTAGCCTAGCCCATGTTGATTAGGGTGGTAAGGAAACAACTAGGAAGGTACATCAATTGGATAGATTGAGGGTTAGGTTGGAAGAGGTTGGTGATGATGGTGTTGTTGTAATTAATAGGTCTAAATCTTTATTGGTTAATGAGGTGATAGCATAATAAAATCTTGACACTTCCTTGCTTAAGTTGAAGGCCTTGGTGAAAGAGGGCAAAGTGGAGGTTTTCTACCAAGGAGGAGATGGTGCCCTTAGGTAGCAAAGTAGGTTGTGTGTGCCTTGTGTTGATGGTTTGCGGGAGAAATCCTTGATAAGGCCTATAATTCTTCTTATTCTATCCACCAGGTTCCACCAAAATGTATAAAGATTCGAGAAATGTGTATTGGTGGTGAGGCATGAAGAGGGACATTGCCAAATTTGTTTTTGATTACCATAGTTGTCAACAAGTCAAAACCAATCTCAAAGGCCGGGTGGCCTAACCCAAGACATAGAGATTCCTACTTGGAAATGGGATGTGATTAATATGGATTTATTGGTTAGGATGTCCAATACTAGAAAAGTTTTTAATTCCATTTAGGTTATGGTTGATAGGATGACGAAATCGGCTCACTTTCTACCGGTTAAGACCACATATGGGGCTGAAGAATATGTAAGTTCTACATCTATGAGTTAGTAAGGTTACATGGAGTTCCTTTGTCCATCATATCAGATTGTGGTGCACAATTCACTTCACACATTTGGAGGTCTTTTCAAAGGAGCCTTGGCACAAAAGTTCACCTTAGTACTACCTTTCACCCCCAAACAGATGGCCAAGTGGAAAGAACCATTCAAACACTTGAGGATATTCTTAAGGCTTGTGTCTTGGAGCTTAAGGGTAGTTGGTATGACCATCATCCTTTGATTGAGTTTGCATACAATAATAGCTATCACTCTAGCAAAGCTATGACTCCTTTTGAGGCCATATTTGGGAGGCGTTGTAGATCACCGGTTGGTTGGTTTGAAGTTGGAGAGGTGGCCTTATTGGGATCGGATCTAGTTATGGAAGCTTTTGAGAAGGCTAGGATGATTAGGAAAAGGTTGAAAAATAGCCCAAAGTCATCAAAAATCCTATGCCGATCTGTGAATAAGAGACCTTAAATTGAATGTGGATAATTGGGTCGATTTGAAAGTTTTTCCAATGAAAGATGTGGTATGTATTGATAAAAAGGGGAACTTGAGTCCAAGATATGTTAGTCCTTATGAGGTGATAAAGATGGTTGGTAACGTAGCTTATGAGTTGAAGTTGTCTAGTGAAATGAATTTGGTTCACCCGGTGTTCCATGTCTTTGTGTTTAGAAAATATGTTGGTGATCCTAACACTATTGTGCCTCTTGATGTTGTGGGTATTTTTGATGATAACTTTACTTATGAGGAGGCTTTGATTCAAATTTTTGATAGGCAAGTGAAGAGATTGAGGAACAAGGAGGTGGCATCTGTTAAGGTCCTTTGGAGGAACTAACAAGTCAAAAGTGCTACATAGGAGGCCAAAACAGACATGCAAAAGGGGTATCCTTATCTTTTTCACTCCACATAAGCCTAGGGTACTAATTCTAAGTTCCCAATGTGATTTCATGTCTTATATTTCAGCCCCTATGTCATTCATATGCATTCATGTTTAAGTTGACAATTATGATGATTCTACACTTATGTTGAAATTTTGAAAATGGTGTTTCAAATGTAATGTTGCTTTCTTGTTGGGGATGATCTATCTATGATCACGCATGTCTTGCACATCTCTTTTACATTCAGAGATGAATGTTCCCAAGGGGGAGATATTGCAACGACCCCAAAAACTGCCCAAAAAATGTTCCTTGGAATGCCCAAAAATTTTAAATTCCATCTATCTCAAAATCTATGCACGATATCAAAAATCATACTTTATATTCTTGTTCAGGGAATCAAAATTAAGGGAAAATGAGTTTAACTCCGATTTAAGATCAAAAGATTAGCAATTATGATTTTTCAAGTGGCAAATTCTAGTAAGCATTTGGCGCCCTTAGCGAGACGCGCCAAGGGAACGCAGATGAAGAGAAGTTGTCTCTGCATTAGGACAAGGGCGTGCAAATGAAGAAAAGTTGTCTCTGCATCCTCTCCGTGATGCGAAGAGGCATATTTTTCCATCCAGTGATTTTCTGTGCGGTTCAAGATTTTTAAGTCTTGAGACTAAAAGTTTCCAAATGTGTTTTTACCTATACTTAGTCATATTTCATCCTCATATCAGCCTAAACATTCTTCACTATCCTCTCAAACACTTAATCATATTTTTCACTCCCAAATTTAAGTCTCAAAACCCTCATCTTAAACTAAAGATTTTCTTCAAGCTTCAAGTCTCAATTTTTTTAAACTTCATCAAGAGCTTCCTCAAAGATAAGGTATGTGGGTTTTAGCTATTGGGTCCTTCCACCCATGTTGCCCTAATCTTCTTTTTTACTCAATTTGCATGATTTAAAGTTGATTTTACAATTGGGTTCACTAGTATGAACATGTCTATGAACTATGCTAAAGCTATGTAAAGTTATGACTGTTTTGCTATGTTTTGAGCGATAAATCTTGAATCTATTGTAAGATTTGATAAGGGTTTTTAATGTATGTTGCTTGAGAGTGTTTCAAGGTATTGACTAATGGTTCTGCAATGGATTTTCTTCCAAGATTTCATTTCCATATTTTATAGTTTTATACTAGCATTACACACCCTCTAAGTGTTTGATAAAATATCCAGATGTGGTTTCTTGAGGAATTGAGGGTCCATAGCATGAGATGTGATATGAATGACTACATGATGATAAAAATAGCTTGTGTATATGATGTATTCTATGTAAAGTGTTACATTAGATCATACCCGATAAAGGTAACTTAGTTGAGGGGTTAATATCTCAAACACTAGGGTAGTAGGTGAGACTGGCACTAACCCAGATGAGGGGTTTGTACCTCACACACCAGGGTGGTGGGTACTATTATAACTAACCTAGATAAGGGGTTTGTTCCTCACACACAAGGGTGATCTATGCTATCATCACTAACTTAGATGAGGGGTTTGTACCTCACACACCATGGTGATGGGTGAAATCATCACTAACCTACCAAGGGGTTTGTGCTTTGAAAATCTAACTTGGTCTCTTCTACACATATGATATTCTGTATGAGCATGAGTTACTAGAGCATGTTTTACTTATGCATTGATCATACATGCCATATTGTTATATTATGCCTATTGCCTATTGTTATACATTTTGATTATCATGCCTACCCCTTGTTGCATTGTATGCTACATACTTAGTACATTCAAACATACTAATGCATATATAGGAATTGGAGCCCAAGTTGATCATCATCCTTCTCCATATGGCTAGTTCGGTACTACTCAATCTAGTTGGTGAGTCCTCTATTTGGGGACCTTAGTCTATGTTTCTCTTATTACGTATTGAGACACTTTTCTTTATTTCCTATTTTAACTATGAGGGTGTGCTCGATTGCTTTGTCTTGGTCCCCGCTTTTATCTATATATTAGAGGTGTTTGTTAGACATATTATGTATTGATGATATGAGCTTTGACTCCTTGTCTCTTGATTATGATATCATACAAGCTTTCCCTATAATTCTTTTTCTCTATTCTTTATGTCTTTTATATGATTCGCGACCAATGATGTCTATTGATAAGTTAAGAGGCTTGTTTGGGGTTCTTTGAGTTCCCCATTCACCGTATCATATCTAGTCCCTAGGCTTGGATTGTGAAAAAAGAGCCATGGATGCCCATGTTTGAAAGGTTCTAATGTATGCTTTAAATTTTAGGAACTTAGTCACAATAAGATGGATTGTCCAATAAACCATTGCAAAGGCTGGGGTACAAATGCGACCCTATTAGGTAGAGATGGTCCTCCCGATAGTGCCCCAAGGCACAATCAGTTTTATACTCTACATGGGAGGTAAGGGGTTGGTGTGGTTCCTAACATTTTTACTAGTATGTTGAGAATCTTTGGCTTTATGTATATGCTTTGATTGATATGGGTGCCACTCTTTCCTTTGTTAGCCCTTTTGTTGCTAAAAAGTTCCATGTTGACCCCAAGTTGTTGCATGAGTCATATGAAGTGTCTACTCCTATTGGTTCCTCTATTGTTGCTATGAAAGTTTATAGAAGTTGCCTTATTTGTATTTTGCATAAGTTGTTGCCTTTTGATCTTGTTGAATTAAATATGGTTGATTTTGATGTAATTCTTGGGATGGATTGGTTGCATGCCTACTATGCTTCTATTGATTGTAAAACCTATAGGCTCAATTCTAATTTCCAAATGAACTTGTCCTTGAGTGGGAAAAACAGGATATGGTAGTCAAGGGTAGATTCATCTCTTGCATTAAAGCCCGTAAGTTGATCTCTAAGCGGTGTTTATATCATCTTGTGAGGGTTAAAGATGTAAAGTCCAAAGTCCCTTCTATAAAGTAGGTTCCAGTTGTAAATGAGTTCCTTGATATCTTCCCAAATGACCTTCTCGGTGTTCCTCCCGAAAGAAAAATAGACTTTGGCATAGATCTCCTTTCTAATACTCAACCCATTTCTATTCCCCTTTACTGTATGGCCTCGGCAGAGTTAAAGGAGTTAAAGGAATAATTGAAAGATTTATTGGAGAAAGGATTTATTAAGCCTAGCCAATCACCTTGGGGTGTTCTAGTGTTGTTTGTGAAAAATAAGGATGGGTCCCTTAGGATATGTATTGACTACTGACAACTCAATAGGCTCAATAACAAGAATGGGTATCCTCTTCCAAGGATTGATGATTTGTTTGACCAATTGTAAGGGGCTAGCTTTTTCTCTAAAATTGATATTTGGTCCGTGTATCATCAAGTGAGGTGAGAGAGTGTGATATGCCCAAGACGACCTTCTGAACTAGATATGGGCATTATGAGTTTGTTGTGATGTATTTTGCATTGACCAATGCATCAGTTATTTTCATGGACCTAATGAATAAAGTCTTCAAATCCTACATTGATTCCTTTGTTGTGATCTTTATTGATGATATATTGATCTATTCACATAGTAGGGATGAGCATATAGGTCATTTGAGGGTGGTCTTGCAAAGATTGAGGGAGGAGAAATTGTATGCCATATATGAAAAGTGTGAATTTTGGGTTGAAGGAGGTTGCATTCTTGGGGCATGTGGTATTGGGGGATGGTATTAAGGTGGATCCGAAAAATACTAATGTAATTAGAAATTGCCCTAAACCATTGACCCTATCGGATAATAGGAGCTTCTTGGGCCTAGCAGGTTATTATATAAGGTTTGTGAATGGGTTCTCCTCCATTACTTCCCCTATGACAAAATTGACTCAAAAGAATGTTAAGTTTGTGTGGACCGATGGGTGTGACAGGAGTATCCAAAGATTGAAAGATAAGTTTGTGTTCGCTCTTATATTATGACTACTGGATGAGCTAGAGGAATTTGTGGTGTATTATGATGCTTCCTGGGTTGGTTTGGGTTGTGTGTTGATGCAAAATGGAACGGTTATAGCTTATGTTTCTAAACAACTCAAGGTACATAAAAGAAATTACCCTATACATGATCTAGAGTTGGTCGCGTTATGTTTGCGTTAAAGATTTAGTGTCAATATTTGTATTGGGTGCATACGGATGTGTTCACTAATAATAAGAGACTCTAATATGATTTCACTCAAAAATACCACAACTTGAGGTAAAGGAGATGGTTAGAACTTTTTATGGGACTATGATATGAGTGTGCATTATTATCTGGGAAAGGAAAATATTGTGGCAGATACTTTGAGTAGGGTGTCTATGGGTACCCTAGCTCATGTTGATGATGATGATAGGGAAATGGCTAGGGAGGTGCATCAATTGGCTAGATTGGGGGTTAGGTTGGAAGAGATAGGTGATGATGTTGTTGTTGTTGTTGACAGGTCTAAATCTTCATTTGTTGCTGAGGTGTCAAAATATCGCACATTTGATGACTAAAGCAAGAGATTTTGTGAGTTCTTAATGCGATTTTTTATTTTTCTATTTCTTGTTGTGTTTTTCTTTCAAAAAAGTTAGGTTTGCATTATTTTGGAGAAAAGTTGTAGATTTTACCTAAGCATAGGACATACGAGTTTACCTACGAGTCGTAGACCAAGCTACGAGTTGTAGGGTGCTATCTTAGTAAGAAACAAAGACGAAAAATTAGAAATCTGCTAAGTGGAGGTCAACCCTATGAGTCTACCCTATGAGTCATAGGTCTCAGTACGACTCATATAAAATGTACTCATAGCAGGAATCAGAGAGCCCAAACTTTGGATGAACAACTGAAGGCCTAGACTATGAGAGAAACATACGATTCGTACCAATGGGTCATATAGATTGAGTTCAAGATGCCAAAAACCTGATACGAGACCCTAATTATGGCTCGTAGGTCACCCTACGAGTCTTACTTGTGAGGCATACCAGCTACCAACTATCTTCTTTTTACAATTTTCAGGGTTATTTTGTAAATACTATAAATAGTTTAAGCTAGGGTTTTATTAGGTGATTTTAAAAGGGAGAAGAGAAAATCATCTTTGAATATACTCTCAGAAAAACTTTTTGGTTTTTAGCTTAGTTTATTATTTCCTCTTGGAAAACCCTATTTTGGGCATTGGAATCTTGCTTTATGCTTATTATCAATCCATCAAGCTTGTGGTTTGCAACTTGCGGTGTCTTCAATCTTCACTGCTTTAGGTAAAACTCTCAATCATGTCTTTTATTTGCATTTTTGTTGGTTTTGCCTTAGCCATGAGTAGCTAAGCACCCACAACTTGGGGTTGTGGGAACCATGGGTATTTGACTTGAGATAACCTAGGTTTGTTTCATTTTTATGAGTTAGGCTTCGCATGTATTGTCTATTTTTCTTCATTATGATTCATGTTTGGTCGTCACCAATACCAAATCCCACCTACTATCAGGATCTCAACAAAAGTAATGACGAATAAGAAAAGGGAAATAGATGACAAAATTCAATTGATGTTTTCTTATCTAATCAACCAAACCTAACCAAAGGGAGGTTGACTGGGACAATAGGTAATAGTTAGTTGGGATGCCATGGTAGTTGATCAAGCTCCATGGTGAAATTCGACCTTCACCTTTACAAGATGGCTGGAAGAACCTAAGTTATCATCCTACATGCGAATCTCCAATTGTAGTTATGTTACCTAGGGTAATTGAGTGAACAATCTATTGGGAACACAATTCCCAAGTTGTCTCCAAAATTGATTATTTTCTGCATCGTATTATAGTGTTTATTTTATTTTGTTCTTGAATCACAAACCCCCTCTTCCCCATTTAGAGATTTTAGTTATCGATACTCAAAATGATTGACAGTGAATTGTTGTAGTCAAACCCTATATTCCCTATGGATTCGACCCTAAACTTTGGTTAGGTTAATTTCTAACTGTGATAGCTTTCTTATTGGAGCGTGAATATTATAAAAAATTCTGGTGCTGTTGCTAGGGAATACAACTAGGTTTTGACTTGATTTCACTATTATTTAGTTCTAATGTTAATTTCTAAACTCTCTTGTATTTTACTTTTATTTTTGTTTTTGTTGTTTCATTTTAATTGCAACATGTACTAGGTTGTATGCCCAACACAAGGAGCCAGGGAAATCCCTTAACTCTGATTAATTTGGAAATTCACCAACTTTTTAGTAGAATGGCTCAAGTGAATGAGGATATTGTAGTTAAAGAGGATATGAATATGAATGATGATATGGGAAGAGAGGAGAATCCACCACCACGGGATAATAGGCCACAACTCAATAACTTCAATGAGAATGCTTATGGATGGAACCAATATCGTTTGAACCCTATGGCCATGGACACTACTGGTATTATTGTGCTGCCTCCACTACCGGCAGATGTTAAGTTCTCAGTGTCAAGTGGATTACTTCAAATGCTCCAAAACCATGGATTATTCACAGGGCTACCTTTAGAGGATCCCCACTGTCATCTCCTAAATGTGGTATTTGTTTACAAAAGTGTCATGGGGACATAAAATCTTTCTCTTGATGCCGTTGGTTTAAGAGTGTTCCCATTGTCACTGATTGGGAATGCAACGGTGTGGTTATCTAAGCTTCCTCAGGGTACCATAATAAGTTAGGCTGAGCTTCAATGAGTATTCCTTGGAAGATATTTCCCAAGATCTAAGAAGTTGAAGCTCAAGGATCAAATAAACAACTTTAAGCAATTGCCGAGTGACTCTATTAGCACAACATACAAAATGCTTGAGGATTGTCCCTGATCATAAGATTGTTGATAATGCCTTGGTTGAGATTTTCTATTGGGTAGTTGATAAGAATAGTCAATCTTGCGCTGACACAATCATGGGAGGCATGTTTCTTAACCAACCTTTTGCATTGATAGCCTCAAGGATGGAGAAAGTGGTTAAAACCAATAGAGCATGGGATCAATGACAGCGGGTGCAATAAAGAGTTATTGTGCAGTCAACACCAACAAGGAGCAAGCAAAGGTCAATGAGGAGATGATGGAATAAGTTGCTCAACTTTGCACAAGCATGGACTTAGTTTTGAAGCAAAACCAAGAAAGTGTCAAATAGGTCACTCACGAACCTCCTAAGGCTCCCATTTATGAAGATCCATTCTTTGATGAAGATACTTGTTTTATGAGTAATCAAGCAGCGGGTTTCTGGAATAATCCTCAAGGGTCCATTCAGACTATTGGAGACAAAGTTTCGAGAATCAAGGTCAGACCTACAACAGTGATGGTGCTTATAGAGATAATCGAGGTGTGTACTATGAAAGAGAGAGGATACCGGACACCAAATGGGGTAGAAAAGATGGTTATAGGAATGGTCCTTATGTGCCACAATCGTGATGCTATGCCAAGCACTTCTAGGCTTGAAGAGAGGTTTGATAAGTTGTTGAAGAGAGTCGATTACCAAGATTAGACCCTGAAGGGTATGAAAGCAGATATCTCAAGTATTAACCAAAAAATAGAGTCTCACTCAGTAGTGATTAAGCAACTATATCAACTATTTGCGCAAGTGTCTTTGCAATTGGACCAATACAAAAAGGACACCTTACCAAGCAGTACAGTTCAAAATCCTAAAAATAAAGGGCAATACATGGTAGTCATGACTTAGAGTGGCAAAAGCACCATAAATCCCCCTATGGCGGTAATTATGGATGAAGTTTATGAGAAGGTTCTTGGTGGTAAAGTTGTGGGTGAGGGAGAAGGTTCGAAGATTGTTGGGATGCAATGAGAAGAGGTAAGGGAGCATAAAAAATTGAAGTCAATTCTAAAAGACCCTCTTCCTTTCCCTTAAAGGCTTAAGAAAAAGGAAGAGGAGGGTAAATTCAAACACTTTCTCTCGATGTTGAAGCAAGTATCCATCAACATTCCCCTTCTAGAAGCTTTGGAAAATATGTCCAGGTACGCCAAGTATATAAAGGATTTGGTTACAAAGAAACACACTTTGAGCCAAGAGTTCTCACAGGAGCTCCAACAATGTAGTGCTATCATGACCAAATGCCTTGTTCAAAAATGAGAGAAACTCAGTGCATTCACCATCCCTTGCACCATTGGTGATGTTGAGTTTGCAAGAGCATTGTGTGACTTAGGAGCGAGCATCAATCTTATGCCTCTTTTTTTATTCCAAAAGCTTATCTTGGCACTCCGACCCTAATAAAAATACGATTGCTCATGGTGGATCGAACCATCAAAAAGCCAGAGGGAATGCTTCCTGACATGCTTGTTAAAGTTGATAAATTCATCTTTCCTGTGGATTTTGTGATCCTTGATTGTGAGGTTGATTTCGAGGTGCCCATTATTTTAGGAAGACCATTTCTGGTCATTGCGACAACTCTTGTGGATATGTATTCAGGTTAACTTTGGTTTAGGGTCAATGATGTGGAGGTAGTGTTCGACATCCACCTGTCAATGAAACACCCGGTTGATTTGAAGAGTGAGGTTTGGTTCCTTGATAATTCCTGATAATGGAGAATGACTACGCCGAGCCATGACATTAAATAAGGCACTGCTTCAGATGTATCCAAGCATTTTTCATAATTATTTGTCTATTTTAAGTATGTTTGGTTATTCAGACTTTAGGTGGTAGGATATTTTTTTTGTTCTAAGTTGAAAGACATTGATACAATTGTAATATTTTGCAGATTGCTGTGCTTTTGAGACTTGGTTTGCAGGTTGAAATTGAAGAACTAAAGAAGTAAGAAAATACTACTTGGAGTAGCTTTTACGAGTAGGCCTACAAGTCTTAGTCACCACTATGACTCATAGTCATGCCTTATAGAGAGAAACAGTAAGTATTAGAATTGGCGCACACACTACGAGCCGATCTTATGATTCATAAGGTCTCCTATGAGTAGTAAGTGGGGTTCATAGTGCCCAAGTATGCATTTTAATTTTTCATAAGTGTTGGGTTTGCTGTGAGATAGGGGCTTACGAGTCATAGGACACCCTATGACTCATAGTCCGGGCCTCGTAGCCCCGATCTGCAATTTTTAAAATATTGACCCGATTTCATTTAAAAGGGGGTCAAAATAAAATTGAACCCTAAGTTTTCATTTCCCAAACCCTAAAATCGATGAAAATACTCCATCACCTTCCCCCATTCATTTTTTGAACTAAAATCTCGGCTACCTATGTCATTTTCTGGCAAGAATTTCAGCGAGGTTATTATTTTCAAGGGTTTCGGCATCATTTTTGATCTTCATTACCTTGGTTAAATTCTTCTATCGATTGGTAAACTTCATCGTTAATTTAATGCATTATCATGGTGAATTCATTCTTGGTATGATCTTATGCTTGTTTTAACCATGAATACTCATACTCATATGGTGATGTGGTGACCTTGACATGAAATCTAGGGTTTGTATGTTTATAAAAGTTTGCCTTGAATCGAACCTTGATTAAAATCCTTGACTGGGTAGTTATAATTGTATAAATTTTGGGTCCATAGAATGTAGTGTTTAATTGTTGCCCATCCATTATGAGGATTGTCTTTGGAGTTAGTATTTAGGAGGTGTGAGTTTGTTTTATATGCCATAAAGTGTTAGACGTGATTGACAATGTTTGAATTATTCATGCATTTCAATGGAATGATTTGTTGGTCAAAGTGTGAGTTTGGCTATGAAATTACATTTGTTTTTGATTGACATAATGAGGAACTTACTTCAATTCTTAGGGATAATGGTTACTTTAACTTTCTGATGTCATTTTAGGGCTAGCTATGTGTCAAATATATTGTATTCCTCTTTTAATTGCCAATTCCTAAGTTTGTTTGTCTTGTTTGTGCTTGTTGTGTGAAATCATTAAACACTACTGGTATCTTCTGTTTTCAGCAACGAGGTCCTCCTATGACTCGTAGGCTCCCCTACGAGTCGTAGTGGTCCCTCATAGAAAGTATCAGTCACTTGTGGTTTCTTCATATTTCTCATACGAGACCTACAAATGACTCATAATACCCATTACAACTCGTAGGGAGAGTCTTGTACTCCTGACTAAGTTCTTAAAAATGTCTCTGGAAATAGGTATGATGCCAGACTACGACTCAAAGGCTCCACTACAAGTCGTAATTACCCCTCCTATCTGAGTTTAGAAATTATTTTTGTAAGAAATTTTATTACTATGAGACCAGTGTATGACTCATCGGACATCCTATGAGTTGTAACTATACCCGTATCTACAGACCTGCTATTACATAAGAGATTTTTGTTTTGTTTCTATGTTTAAGTGGTTGTGTTGCATGTTCTTTGCTTTGTGATCATTGATTGGTCAAACATCTTATAGCTTATATAATGTTATATGGTTGTTTTACAAATACAATGCTGCCAAAAGAAAAATGAGCAATCTAGATGCTTCACCAGAGGTTAATTGATAAATCTTCTAAGGTCGAGGGATTTGAGGGGTATCTTGAGGTCCATAGGGTCAGAATAGACCCCGAAGTTAATATACCTCAGTCCCAGTCGCATACAGTACCGGACTCCTATGGAAGTTAGCAAATCCTCCCAATCTGAAAGAGGAGGAACAACAAGGTAATGGAGACGGATCTGATAGCAGCCTACCACAGTTGACCCCTACACACTTAGGGTTAGAGTTAGAGTCTGAGAGCACCTCCCAGAACCAGCAAGAAGAAGTCCATTCACAATACCTAGCTGATCGCAGATGGTGTGTCCCAAGGATGAAGGAGATATATGACTAGGGGTTAGACCCAAGGGACAGGGCAAATCGATGTGGAAGTTTCATGAAGATTCTAGACTGAATAACTCTGGGTTAGATAAGGTGCCAAGATTTGATGAAGAGTTAGACAGACACGGGCGACGATGGACTACACAACAACTGGGCAAGTATGCCCCTTACATGGTTCATAAGTTTTATGCGGCATATTTTGCTATACTCCAGCGAGGATTACCAAAGAATAAGAAGCTGATTGAGTAGCCAAGGTTGAGAATAGTGACAGTCCGAGGTAGGAGAGTTCCTATATTTGAGGAGACTATTTGCCGAATCCAGTTTGGGCTGTTTATAGAGAGCCTTAGAGCTTCTACTGTGGATCACCACCTAGATTTGTGAGGGGAGTTTTAAGCCGACGTGGGTTACAAACCATGCGGATCATATAATTAAGGCTCACCTCTCTTTCTGGGCCAAGTTTTGGTGGTCCATTATCCGTTGGCATATCGAACCCACTTTCATGGTTAATGTGATCACCTTGGAGCACGGTTCTGTTATTAGCCAGTGTTCTAGTAGGTTTTGAGATAGACTGGGCCTAGATCATATCGGAGGAGATCCACGAGTCAGCCATTTAGATGAACACCTTACTACCATTTCCTGTTTTAATTTATCATTTGTGCAGTACAACGGGTATTCTTATCGAGCCCCATTGGTACAGCACATAGTGGCTACACCCATAGTGGACTCCAGCTTGATTAATGTTAACGAGAACTCGATGGCCTTAACATGAGTAGATCCTCTAGCCATCCCAGAGCTATTCCAGGTAGAGCCCCAGATAGGATGCACCTCCAGCTATCACCAGTACTACTTCAGCCGCTGTAGAGCCTACATCAGCCATTGAGATCTAGTCCACACCATCCTCTAGTACGCCAATACTAGCAATATCTACATTAAATTTTGATTTTGTTGTCTCTATTGTTGCTTTTTAGGTAGTATTGCATAGGGTGGCTATAGCAGAGTCCAGGCAACAAGCTTTAGTAGCACAAGTCAGACCTTGGGTCAGCAAGATTGTAAGGGACTCAAAGGAGAGGATGAAGGAACTCACCTATGCATTGTTAGATAAAAGAGTCAGAGCGGTAGTTGCCCATATTGACGCATTTAAGGTAAGAGTCTAGCAGAGACTTGAGGGTGCTAGGCCTAGTGACATAAGCGCGATGATCGAGGAGTTGTCCAAGTTCAAGGCTGACCTATTACAAATGTAGCAACCCCTTGTTTCCATCCCATAGGTAGCACCGACGAGTGACAAGGTGTTTGAATGGCTAGCTGACCTCCTGCATATTCATGGGAAGATGCCCCTCATGACAAATGATCCAGAGATGAGCTAGAAGAGGCCTCGACCTAATGACCCAGTAGCCCTAATGGAGGAGTTGATATTAGAGGAGGTGGTGCAGGAGTTGATCTTGTTGGCGGCCATACAGAGATATAGAAAGCAGCATCATTCACATGGAGAGGGCAGTTCACGTATAGCTACAACCTAGATTGCTG
Source organism: Solanum sejunctum (assembly GCA_025642045.1). Classification (NCBI taxonomy): domain Eukaryota; kingdom Viridiplantae; phylum Streptophyta; class Magnoliopsida; order Solanales; family Solanaceae; genus Solanum; species Solanum sejunctum. The sequence goes on along the minus strand of JAOTQJ010062597.1, from coordinate 19,985 downwards.
AGGAGGAGATGGTGACCCGGACTCTACTGAGCAGCCAGAGATCGGTGCTTGATGCACCATGATGTTTGACTCCTTTTGACCCCAGTTCTTATTTTGTTATTATGGATACTTTATTCTATTGTTAGACAAGCTTTTTATTATGTTGGTTTTTGGACATGTTTAAATATTTTTATGTTGGATGTTGTTTTTACTTATATTGTGGATGTTAGTTTTTGGTTTTTGAATGTATGTATGTATCTATGTATATATATATATATATATTATCATGTTTGGTTTTCATTCTTGTCTTTAATTCGAGGACAAAGTATTCTATTTTGGTAGGGTGTGGAAAGTAATGGTGTAAGGTAAAGTCTGAGTAACCTCAACTCCATAACTTCCCCTAATTTTGATCCCAAGATTTTCTTACCGTGATTCTTTATCCTTGTAAATGTTTAAATTTTTTGTTGAATTGGCATGTTTAGATACTGTAGATAATGTGTAAATTTATAGTAGTATTATCTGTTGGCATATACATAGTAGTTTTCATTCTTGTCTTTAATTTGAGGACAAAGTATTCTATTTTGGTAGGGTGTGGAAAGTTATGGATTAAGGTAAAGTCTGAGTAACCTCAACTCCATAACTTCCCCTAATTTTGATCCCAAGATTTTCTTACCGTGATTCTTTATCCTTGTAAATGTTTAAATTTTTTGTTGAATTGGCATGTTTAGATACTGTAGATAATGTGTAAATTTATAGTAGTTTTATCTATTGGCATATACATAGTCTTAAACATTTTTCGGATGATTTGAAAAATTAGGTACCCTTAAAATTTTTGAGTTTGTGATTATTAATGCACTCATGCATTTTGATAATCTGGTGATGTTTATTCCAATAATGTAAAGGTAAGTTGAGGCTTGAAGCATGACCTGTGAGTCTATACTTGATTGTGGGTATAATGACATGCATGTTGTGAGCTTATGTTGCTGCATTCATGCATCTTGTATGGACTCAGAGCTTGCCTTGTTACTCTAAAATTGGTTTGATGATGTGGCTGATTAGGAAAGGATTTTAGGCCTTTGTTCTTTTAGTAAACTTACTTTCAGCGTAAATGACCTTCCAAATGAGTGAGTGAATCCCTTGTTCCAAATTCTTGGGCCTCCCACGTACTGATTCTTTCTTAACACCTTACTAGCTTAACCTTGTTTGATGAAATACCTTGATATTGTCCCTGGTCTATCCTTGAACATGTGAACCTTAATTGAGGCTAAAAGCCTAAGTTGATGGTGGCTAAAAAGTATGGCCCTGGTTTGGGAATAGATATTGTGTACTTCTCCTCAAGCTAAAAGCCTAAGTTGAGGGTGGTCCTTATTGTGGTAAAGTAATAAAAATGAGGTGGTTAGTTGGAAAATAAAGAAAGAAATGAAGAATCATGAGCCAAGTGAAGAAAAAGAAAATAAAAGTGTCTTCAATTGAGAAAAAGTAGCAATGATTGAGTTTAGAAATATGGCAATCTTTCTTAAGGCTTTCTTTCAGAGATAGATAGAGAGGGGATAGCATTTCTCTTCTGCATGTCCATGGAGTTTTAAAAAATCCAAACATCTCAGAGATAGATAGAGAGGAACAGCTGAAAATAGGAAGAAATCACTTGAGAAAAGTTTGAAACAGGAGAATAAGTGTGGATTTAATGAAAATGGTTTGGTTATAAAAGCAAAAGTGTTGGTAAACATGGTTCAAGGATAGTTTTTAGTCACTACTTGTCTAAAATGCCATGCCAAAGCCCCCTGAACCTAAGCCTCTAAGTCCTAAAATGATCCAAATCCACTTTGTCACCAAGTCAGAATATGAGTATAGAGTCAAACCTATGGTGTTAGTCATTGTTCATGAATTTTAATTGTGCGAGCGAGAATGCTTCCTCAGTCCCTGAATTCTAAACACTTTTTGAGTGAGAAATAGGGACTTCTTTTTTGTGAGGGCATTTGCACTACTTGATTATCATATAGCTATACCAGTGATTGGTGGTGGTCGATGCTCCTTAGCTTATCATAGTTGGGTTGCTATATTCATCATCATGTTCTAGTTGTGCTTAGTAGCTTTGCAATCTGGTTTTGAAAGTGATAGTTGGGTACCTAGATTAGAGTGAAAGATATATATGCCATTGATATAACTGCTGAGTATTTCGCATTGTCTGAGTAAATTAAGTCATCGTTTGAGGACAAGTAACTGTTCTAAGTTGAGGGTGTTGATGTGTTGTCAAAATACAACATATTTGATGCCTAAAACAAGGGATTTTGTGAGTTCTTAATATGACTTTTTATGAATTTTATATGTTTTTGTGTTTCTTTTGCAAAAAAGTTAGGCTGACATAATTTTGGAGAAAGGTTGCATAGGACATATGAGTCACCTATGAGTCGTAGCCCAATTTACTAGTTTTAGGGTGTTATCATAGCAAGACATAGAGACTAAAAATCAGAAATTTGCTATGTGTATGTCAACCTTATGAGGCCACCCTATGAGTTGTAGGTCTCACTACGACTCATATAGGTGTACTCGTAGCAGGAATTAGTCAGCCTAAACTTTGGATTTACAACTGAGGGCCTAGACTATGAGAGGAGCATACAAGTCATAGCCCAAGCTATGACTTATGCTATTGGGTTGTACCAGTTGAGTCCAAGATACCAAGAACCTGATACGAACCCCGATTACAACTCATAGGTCACCCTACGAGTCATACCTGCTAGGAGTACTAGTTGCTAGCTATTTTTCTGTATAAGTTTTAGAGTTATTTTGTAAACAATATAAATAGTTTAAGTTAGAGTTTTATTAGGAGATTCAAAAAGGGAGAAGAGAAAATCATCTTTGAACATACTCTCAAAAAAACTTTTAGGTTTTTAGCTTTGTTTATCATTTTCTCTTGGAAAATCCTATTTTTGGGATTGCAAATCTTGCTTTGTGCTTATTATCAATTTATCAAGCTTGTGGTTTGCAACTTGTTGTGTCTTCAATCTTCATTGGTTTGGGTAAAATTCTAAATCACGTCTTTTATTTGCATTTTTGTTGGTTTTGCCTTAGCTATGAGTAGCTAAGCATCCACAACTTAGGGTTGTGGGAACCATGGATATTTGACTTGAGATAACCTTGGTTTATTGCATTTCTATGAGTAAGGCTTTGCATGTATTGCCTATTTATCTTCATTATGATTGTTGTTTGATGGTGGCCAACACCAAACCCAGGCTACTATCACGATCCCGACAAAGGTAGTGACGAATAGGAAAAGTAAAGTAGATGATAGAATTTGATTGATGTATTCTCATCTACTCAACCAAATTGACCAAGGGGAGGTTGACTGGGACAATAGGTAACGGTTAGTTAGCAGGCCATGGTAGCTGACAAAGCACCATGGTGAAATTCTACCTTCACCTTCTCAAGAGGGCTGGAAGAACCTAAGTTACTATCCTGCATGCGAATTTCCAATTATAGTTATGTAAGCTAGGGTAATTGAGTCAATAAACCATGGGGAACACAATTCCCAAGTTATCCCTAAAATTGAGTGTTTTTGTGCATCTTAGTATAGTGTTTATTTTATTTTGTTCTTGAATCACAACCCCCTCCCCTCCCATTTAGAGTTTTAGTTATCGATACTCAAAATTATTGATAGTGAATTCTTGTAGTCAAACCCTGTATTCCCTGTGGATTCGATCCTAACCTTTGGTAAGGTTAATTGTTGATAGCAACTACTTTCTTATTGAAGTGTGAACATCATCAATAGTCAAACAAGATCTTGACTCTTCCTTGCTTGAATCAAAGGCCTTGGTGAGAGAGGGCAAAGTAGAGATTTTCTCCCAAGGGGGATATAGTGCCCTTAGATACCAAGGTAGGTTGTGTGTGCCTTGTCTTGAAAGTTTGATGGAGAAAATCCTTGATAAGTCCCATAATTCTTCTTATTTTATCCACCCGGGTTCCACAAAAATATATAGAGATTTGAGGGATATGTATTGGTGGGGAGGTATTAAGAGGGACATTGCCAAATTCGTTTCTGGTTGCCATAGTTATCTACAAGTCAAAGTCGAACATTAAAGGTCGGGTGTCATAACCCAAGACATAGAGATTCTAACTTGGAAGTGGGAGGTGATTAACACAGATTTTGTGGTTAGGTTGCCCAAGACTAGAAAACGTTTTGATTCTATTTGGGTTGTGGTTGATAGGATGATGAAATCAACCTATTTTCTATTAATTAAGACAACATATGGGGCTGAATATTATGCAAGGTTATACATTCATGACTTAGTAAGGTTGCATCAGGTTCCTTTGTCCATTATAATGGATCGTGCGGCATAATTTACTTAACATTTTTGGAGATCTTTCCAAAGGGATCTTAGTACAAAAGCTTACCTTAGTACGACTTTTCACCCTCAAATGGATGTCCAAGCTGAAAGAACCATTCAAACACTTGAGGATATGATTAGGGCTTGTGTCTTGAAGCTTAAAAGTAGTTGGGATGATCATCTTCCATTTATTGAGTTTGCCTACAACAATAGCTATCACTCTAGCATTGGTATGACTCATTTTGAGTCTCTTTATGGGAGACGTTGTAGATCATCAGTTGGTTGGTTTGAGGTTTGAGAGGTGGATTTATTGGGATCAGATCTAGTTATGGAGGCTCTTGAGAAGATTAGGATAATTATGGAAAGATTGAATACAACCCAAAGTTGTCAAAAATCCTATGCTGATGTTAGAAGAAGAGACCTTGAATTCAAAGTAGGCGATTAGGTCTATTTGAAAGTTTCTCCAATGAATGGTGTAATCTATTTTGGTCAAAAAGAGAAGTTGAGTCCAAGATATGTTGGTCCTTATGAGGTGATAAAGAGGGTTTGCAAGGTAGCTTATGAGTTGCAGTTGCCTAGTGAAATGAATTTGGTTCATTTGGTATTCCATGTCTCTATGTTGAGAAAAATATATTGATGATCCTAATGCTATTGTGCCTCTTGATTTTGTGGGTGTTGTTCAAGATAACTTGACTTTTGAGGAGGTCTCGGTTCAAATTTTTGATAGTCAAGAGAAGAGATTGAGGAACATGGAGGTGGCATCCGTTAAGGTCCTTTAGAGGAACCAACAAATCGAAGGTGCTACATGGGAGGCCGAAATAGACATGCAAAAGCAGTATTCTTATCTTTTCCACTCCACTCAATCCTAAAGTACTATTCCTAAGTCCCTTATGTTATTTCAAGTCTTATATTTCGGCCCCTATGTCATTCATATGGATTCATGTTTAAGTTGGCAAATTATGATTATTTTACACTTATGTTAAGATTTTGAAAATGGTATTTTAAATGTAATGTTGCATTCTTGTTGGGGACGATTTTTTATGATTGCTCTTGTCTTATACTTCTCTTTTACATTTGGAGATGGATGTTCTCAAGGGGGAGATATTGAAACGACCACAAAAAGTATCCAAAAATGTGCCTCGGAATGCCTAAAATTTTAAATCCCATATATCTCAAAATCTGTGAGCGATATCAAAAATCGAACTTCATATTCTTGTTCCGAGGGTCAAAATTAGGGGTAAAAGGGTCTAACCCTAATTTTAGAGCAACCATATCAAAATTAAAAATTCCCAAAATACAATTTTCAAAGAGCAAAGTGTGCCCCTTCCGCGACATGCCTCTGCCTTATTTTGTGACTTCTTTTTTTAGTTTGGTCCAGGACTTTTAAGTCTTGGGCCTAAGTGTTCCCAAGCCTGTTTTTACCTATACTAAGCCATATTTCACCCTCATATCAGCCAAGACATTCCCCAATACTCACTCAAACACTTAGCCACATTTTTCACTCCCAAATTCAAGTCTTAAAACCCTTATCCTGAACTAAGGATTTTCTTCAAGCTTCAAGCCTCCATTTTCAATCTACATCAAGAGCTTATTCAAAGCTAGGGTATGTCGGTTTTAGCCATTGGTTCCTTCCATCTATGGTACCCTAACCTTCTTTCTACTCAATTTGCAAGATTTGAAGTTGATTTTAGACTTGGGTTTACAAGTATGAACATGTCTATGAACTTTGTTGAAGCATGCAAAGTTGTGACTGTTTTGCTATGGTTTGAGTTATAAATCTTGGATCTATTGTAAGATTTGATGAAGGGTGTTGATGTATATTGCTTGAGGGTGTTACAAGGTGTTGATTGATGGTTTTACAATGGATTTTATTGCATGATTTCATCTCTATATTTCATGGTTTTATACTAGTATTACACACCCTCTAAGTGTTCAATAAAATGTCTGAATGTGGTTTCTTGAGGAATTGAAGGTCCAAAGAATGAGATATGATATGATTGATATTATGATGATCAAAAGGCTTATGTATATGATATTATATATATAAAGTATTACATTAGACCATGTCCGATCCGGGGGAACTAAGAGCCCAGATAACCTTGTCGGGGGGTTTGTCCATTGATTACCAAGCTAGGGTTTGTACTCATCAACCATATGAGGGGTTTGTACTTTGCCACCAGGGTGATAAGGTTAAATTATCATCAACAATTTGAGGGGTTTATACCATACCACCAGGGTGATGGGGGTGAGGCCATTATCAACTAACTAAGGGGTTTATACTTTGGAAATCTAGTTTGATCTCTTCTACACATATTATATCCTATATGAGCATGAATTACTTGAGAATGTTTTACTTATGCATTGATCATACATGCCATGTTATTATATTATGCCTATTGCCTATTGGTATGCATTTTGATTAAAATGTGTATCTCTTGTTGCATTACATCCTACATACTTAGCACATTCAAATATACTAACACATACTCTTGCCTACATGATATCACCATGTAGGAACTGGTGTCCAAGTTGATCATCATCATCCTCCACGTGGCTAGTTCAGTACTACTTAAGCTGGTTAGTGAGTCCTCCACTTAGAGGACCTTAGTCTATGTTTCTCTTATTATATATTGAGACACTCGTCTTTATTTTCTATTTTGACTATGAGGGTGAGCCCAGTTGCTACGTCTTGGCCCCCGCTCCTATCTAAGTATTAGAGGTGTTTGTTGGATATGTTATGTATCTATGATATGAGTTTTGACTCTTTGTCTCTTGATTATGATGTTATGCAAGCTTTCCCCTTAGCCCCCTTTGTCTCTGTTCTTACTCTTTTTGCCTTTTATATATACTTTCACGACCAATGATATGTAATTATAAGTTAAGAGGCTTGTTTGGGGTTCCTTATTCACCGTGTCACGTCTAGGACCTAGGCTTGGGTCATGACAAAAAGGCAACCTCTTGCAACCAAAGCTCACACTTCTTATACTAAACATACAACTTCTCTCCACTTAATTTTCATAACAACACCCTCAAATGACTCACATGCTCCTCCTCACTATAGGGATAGATCAAAATATCATCAATGAAAACCACCACAAACAAATCAAGGTTGGGTTTAAAAACCCTATTCATAAGATCCATGAAGATAGCCGATGCATTGGTCAACCCAAAAGAAATAACCACAAATCTCATAATGTCCATACCTAGTTCGGAAGGCCATCTTAGAAATATCAAACTCCCTTAATTTCACTTAATGATGCTCGGATCGGAGATCAATCTTAGAGAAGTGACTAGCCCCTTGAAGTTGGTCAAATAGATCATCAATCCTTGGTAAAGGGTACTTATTCTTTATGGTGACCCTAATAAGTTACCGGTAATCAATATACATTCTAAGGGATCCATCCCTGTTTTACACAAATGACACTGAAATGCTCACTAAGAAAGACATCAAAGAACTCATTAACCACCACAACCAGCTCTATAGGAAGGACTTTGAACTCAACAACCCTAACCCTCACAAGATGATAGTGACTCCCCTTAGAAATCAACCGATGGGCTTTCATGCAAGAAATAAATCTACCCTTGACCACCGCATTATGACTTTCTCACTCAAGAATGGGCTTATTAGGGAATCAAAATCTAACTCTATGGATCCTACGAATAATAGAGACATAATATGCCTGCAACTAATTCACCTCAAGAATAACATTACAATCCACCATTTCTAACTTACAAAGTCACAAGGCAATATTTTATGCAAAATGCAAACAGGATAATTTCTATAGATTCTTCTAGCAACAATAGATGCACCAACTAGAGTAGACGCCTCATATGGCTCACAAAACAATTTCGGGTTGAACATGAATCTTTTTGGCAATAAAAGGGAGTAACAAAAGAAAGAGTGGCACCCGGGTCTATCAATGCATACACATCAAAATCAAAGACTTTTAACATACTATTGATGATGTTGGGCACCTCATCTACCCTTTGCCTCCCACGAAGAGCGTAGAACCAATTTTTCCTAGGAGCACCTTCTTAATGACATCCTTTTTACATAGGAACCACATTTACACCTTGTGAACGAACATCTTTACCGTTGTTTTGATTATGACAAAAATCAACCTTTTTGTGTCCCACTTCTCCACAATTATGGCAAGCATTAGTGTCCCTCAAATATGGGCCACCATGGCCTTTACCACACCTTTGGCGCATGGGGTTATTCACCACACCACCTCTACCTTGGAATCTTTGATTAATATTAACAACCCCTCTATTAAGTGCATTTAAAGAACCTTGGCCTTGATAAAATGGGCCACCCTTGTGACTTTGGAACTTACCCTCAAAATGGGCCCTCTTGGCCTGTCCTTTTCCATTCTTACCATTTGAAGTTTCAAGGGTACCCACTAATTGGTTGAGTTGGGCGGTCATGGCCTTGGTCAACACTCATTGGGTATTGTCAACCTTAACATTCGATATATCACCATCCTGTATAGCCTGAGACACATTTTGAAATGCACGACATAAACCATGAAGAAGTGAAATATTTTCTAAAATGCCTCTTAACCTCTTACTCATAGTCGTGGTGCGCTTCACAATCATGAATAAGACTCTAATTGACGCGGTGTGATGGATGCTGAGGATCATTAACAACCTAGTGCTCTGATACCATCTTTATCATGACCTAGACCTAGAGCCTAGATGTGACACCGCGAATGGGGAACTCAAAGGGACCCCAAATAAGCCTCTTAACATATCATTACACATTATTAGTCGAGAAAGCAATTAAACAACATAATTAGGTTAGAAATAAGGGCAATAAGGGGTTAAGGGAAAGCCTTTCATAATAGAAGATATCATTAAATCAAGAGTGTCAAGGCTCATAATATAATTGCATAACTTGTCCAACAACACCTCTACTACATAGATAAGAGCGAGGACTAACACAAGCAATCAGGCTCACCCTCATAGTCATAAGTATACAATAAAGAAAAAGAGACTTCATACATATCATAAGATCAAGTCATTGTCCCCAAAATTGAGGACTTACCAACTAGCTTTGGGTAGAAGTACTTGCCACGAGGAGGAGGATGATCAATCGGTGATCCGGTCCCTACATGGTAACACATGCAGGCATAGAGTATGCATTAGTACATTTGAATGTACTAAGTATGTAGGATGCAATAAAATAAGTGATAGGCAGATGGTAAAATGCAATACTATAAGCAAGAGATAGCATATTAGCAATATGCCATGAATAAATGATACTTGAAGTAAAACATACTTATATAGAACATATTACATGTGAAAAAGGTGACCATCATTACATAACAAAGGGCTACTACGTCCTTGGTGAGGCAATTGAGGGATATAACCCCTAATGTGGTAGCATGGGCCTACCACTCCCCGAGCTAGGTAAATGAGGTACATACCCCCTAATGTGGTAGCAGGGGCCTACAACCCCCCAAGCTAGGCGATTGAGGTATATACCCCTCAACATGGTACCATAGGCCTACAACCCCCCGAGTTAGGCTATTGAGGTATATACCTCTCAATGTGGTAATTCGATCCTACTACCCCCCGAATCAGGCAATTGGTCAGCCTTCACAACAATAGATATTTTTATGAAATCATCATATAAATACCTTCCTTTTATCATCATATAGTCACTCAAGTCATAAGTCATGCAATGGATCATCAATAGTTCAAGAATCCAAAACTAGACATTTTATCAAACACTTGATGGGTGTGTAATGCTAGTGTAAGATCATGCAATTCAAGAGTGAAATCATGCAAGAAAATCTAATGTAAAATCACCTACCAATGCTTAGTAATACCTCATGCAATATAGATCAAAACCCTTAATTAAATCAAACATTAGACCATAGATTTGTAGCTTAAAACATGCTCAAACCGTTACAAGTTTATGAAATCCCAATATAGTTCATAGTCAACTTCATAATAAGTAAGACCCAGAAGTAAATCAATTTATAATCATGCATTTAGGTAAAAAGAAAGCATGGGTAGCATGGGCAAAAGAACCTAATGGTTGAAACTCACATACCTTCAGTTTGGAGAATTCTTGATGAAGATTAGAAATGGAGACTTGAAGCTTGGATAAATTCCTTAAAATTTGTAAGAGATTTGGACACTTGAATTTTGAGAGAAATATTAGTAAAAGGGTTTGAGAGAGTATTGGTATATGTCTTGGATGATATGAAGGTGAAATATGGCTAAGTATATGTATTGTCATGCATGGGAGGGCTTAAGCCCAAAACAAAAAAGCCTCGGGCCGAGATAAAATCATTCGCAACAAAATACACAGGTTCGCATCACCACATGGACCTATCACAGAGGCAATTTTACACTGGTTCATGATGGAGGTGCATCGCAGCACCATTGCGGATAGACACTAGATAAGGGATTTTTGAAAAATTGATATTGCTATTCGTTTGCTCTAAAATCGGGGTTATACCCATTTCCCACACAATTTTGACCCCAAATCAAGAATATAAAGTTAGATTTTTGATATCACACATGGAGTTTGAGATATATAGAAAATTATAATTTCGGACACTTCCGAGACATATTTTGGAGCACTTTTTGTGATCGTTTCAATATCTCCCCCTTGGGAACATTCATCCTTGAATGTCAAAGAAAGATATATGAGAGACGTAAACATAAGTGTAAAAATCATCATGAACTCTTCAATTTAACCATGAATGTATGCAAATGTCATAGGCTGAAACTTTTATTTGAAATCACATAGGGGACTTTAATTAATACCTTAGGCTTGAGTGGAATGAAAAAGATAAGGATATCGCTTTTGCATGTCCGCATCAACCTCCCATGTAGCACTTTCGACTTGTTGACTCCTCTAAAGGACCTTAATGGAAGCCACAACCTTATTCCTCAACCTCTACACTTGTCTATCCAAAATTTAAACCAGAACCTCTTCATAAGTCAAGTTGTTTTCAACAACATCCATGACATCAAGAGGCACAATATCATTAGGATCTCCCACACATTTCCTCAACATGGATACATGAAACACTAGATGAACTAAATCCATCTCACTAGGCAATTCCAACTCATAAGCTACCTTGACAATCCTACTCAATACCCTATAAGGACCCACATATCTTGGACTCAACTTTCCTTTTTTACCAAAACAAACCACACCCTTCACGGGTGACACCTTCAAATAGACCCAATCACCAACTTTGAATTCAAGATCCCTTCTCCCCACATTTCCTTCTCAAGAGCCTCCATAACCAGATCTGGTCCCAACAAAGCCACCTCTCTAACCTCAAACAACCCAACCAGTGACCTATAATGTCTACCTTTGAGAGCCTCAAAAGGGGAAATACCGATACTAAAATGATAGCTATTATTATAGGCAAACTCAATCAATGAAAGATGATCATACCAACTACTCTTAAATTCTAATACACAATCCTTAAGCATATCCTCAAGTGTTTGGATAGTTCTTTCAGCTTAGCCATCTATTTGCGGGTGAAAAGTCATACTAATTTTAACTCATATACCAATACCCCTTTGAAAGGACATCCAAAAATATGAAGTAAATTGATAACCACGATCATATATGATGGACAAAGGAATCCCATGCAACCTCACCAAGACATGAATGTACAACCTAGTATAATCTTCAGCCCTATATGTGGTCTTAACATGTAGAAAATGAGCCGATTTTGTTATCCTATCAACCACAACCCAAATAGAATCAAAACTCTTTCTAGTCTTTGGTAACCTAACCACAAAATCCATATTAATCTCTTTTCACTTCAGAGTAAGAATCTCTATATCTTGTGCTAGGACACCTGGCCTTTGGTGCTCGACTTTGACTTATTGACAACTATGACAACCAGATACAAATTTGGAATATCCCTCTTCATACTTTCCCACTAATACACCTCTCTCAAATCTCTATACATCTTATCAGAACCGGGGTGAATAGAATAGGAAGAACCATGAGCCTCATCAAGAATCTTCTCCCTCAAGTCATCAAGACAAGGCACACACAACCTACCTTGGTACCTAAGGACACCATCTCCCCCTTGGGAAAAAACATCTACATTACCACCCTTTACCAATGCCTTCAATTCTAACAAAGCGGGGGTTAAGATCTAGCTTAGTTTTCACCTCCCTAGCCAACGAAGATTTAGAGTCATCAACTAACACAACACTCCCATTATCCACCTTTTCCAACCTAACTCCTAATCTAGCTAACTGATGAACCTCTTTAGTCATCCCTTTGCCACCATCATCAATATGAGCTACGCTACCCATAGACAACCTACTCAAAGCATCCGCTACCACATTAGCCTTACCGGAATGATAATGGACACTCATATCATTGTCCTTAAAAAGTTTTAGCCACCTTCCTTGTCTCAAGTTGATATCTTTCCGAGTGAAGACATATTGGAGACTTTTATGATCAGTAAACACATCAATATACAGCCCATACAAATAGTGACGCCAAATTTTTAAAGCAAAGACCATGACGGCTAATTCAAGATCATGGGTAAGATAATTCTTCTCATGTAGTTTGAGTTTTCTAGAACCAAAGACTATCACCTTACCATTTTGCATCAACATACAACCCAAACCAAACCTTAAAGCATCACAATACACAACAAGCCCTTCTAGCCCTTTCGGTAGTGACAATATAGGAGAGGACACAACCTTGTCTTTTAATGTTTGGAAACTCTTTTCACACTCATCGGTCCACACAAATTTGGATTTCTTTTGAGTCAACTTAGTCATCAGAGAAGCAATAGAAGAGAATCCATTCACAAACCTGTGGTAACAACCCAATAAGCCCAATAAGCTCTTAATATCCAATGGGGTCAATGGTCTAGGCCAATTTTTAATCACATTCGTTTTTTAGGATCCACCTTTATACCATCCCCCGACACCAAATGACCTAGAACGTCAACCTCTTTTAACCAAGATTCACAATTTTCATACTTGGCATGCAACTTCTCTTCCCTCAATCTTTGTAGCACTACTCTTAAATTACCCATATGCTCCTCCTTACTACATGAATAGATCAAAATGTCATTAATCAAGAACACAACAAACGAATCAAGATAGGATTTGAAGACCCTATTCATAAGATCCATGAAGATAGCCGGTGCATTAGTCAACCCAAAAGACATCATAATAAATTCATAATGCCCATATCTAGCTCGGAAGGCCGTCTTAGGAATATCACACTCCCTTACCTTCACTTGATGGTACCCGAACCAAAAATTAATCTTAGAAAAGAATCTAGCCCCTTGCAATTGGTAAAAAAAAAACATCACTCCTTGGTAAAGGATATTTATTCTTGATGGTAACCCTATTAAGGTACCCATCCTTCTTCTTCACAAACAACACTGATGCACTCCAAGGTGATTGGCTAGGCCTAATAAAACCCTTCTCCAACAAATACCTCAATTGCTCCTTCAACTCCTTTAACTCTGTTGGGGCCATACAGTAAGGGGGAATAGAAATTAATTGAGTATCGGGAAGGAGGTCTATACCAAAATTAATTTCCCTTTGGGAGGAACACTAAGAAGATTATTTGGGAAGATATCTAGGAACTTATTTATCATCAGAACCAACTCAATAGGAAGGACCTTGGACTCCATATCTCTAACCCTCACAATATAATAAAAACACCTCTTAGAGATTAACTTATGGGCTTTAATGCAAGAGATGAATCTACCCTTGACCACCACATCATGAATTTTCCACTCAAGAATGGGTTTATTTGGGAATTGAAATTTGCACCTACAGGTTCTATAATCAATAGAGGCATAGTATGTATGCAACCAATTCATCCCAAGAATAATGTCAAAATCTAACATGTCCAACTCAACAAAGTGACATGGCAACAATTTATGCAAAATGCAAATGGGGCAATTTTGATAGACTCTACTAGAAACAGTAGATGCACTAATGGGAGTAGACACCTCATATGGCTCACATAACAATTCGGGTTCAACATGAAGCTTTTTGGCAACAAAAGGGGTAATAGAAGAGAGAGTGTTACCTGGATCAATCAATGCATACACATCAAAATCAAAGACTTCTAATACATTGGTGATGACATCGGGAACACCATCAACCCCTTGCCTTCCTTAAAGTGCATAGAACCTATTATGCCTTGGGGCACCACCTTATTGACCACCCCTTCCCAAAGGAACCACATTACCACCTCGGCCTTGAAGACTAACATCTTTACCCTTATCTCGATTACGAGGGCAATCCATTATCTTATGCCACATTTTCCCACAATCATAGCAAGCATCGGTATACCTCAAGCATGGTCCACTATGACCCTTCCTACATTTTAGAAACATAGAATTAGGACCCACACCACCATCAGTTTAGGCCATTGGGATATCATTAGCAAGCCTCCCTCTAGTAGCATAAGGGGACCCTTGGCCTTGATAAAATCAGCCACCTTTGAGACTTTGGAACCTACCATTAAAATGGGCCCTCTTGGCTTCATTACTCCTTCTCTGTCTCAATTTATCCCCCTCCAATTGTTCGGCATAGGTCATCAAGCGAGATAGTCTATGTTATTAATTAATATAGTGGACCGATTATTTAGTTTCCTCATTCATTTAGTTGGACACACCTATCACAAACTTGTTCATTCTAGCCCTTGGGTCGGCAACCAAGTGAGGATCATATTTAGAGAGTTGGTTGAACTTGTGGGCATACTCTCTCACACTCATTGTCCTTTGCCTCAAATTTATGAACTCTATCATCTTAGCCTCCCTAAGCTCAAAAGGGAAGAATCGATTAAGAAAAGCCACGTTAACCTCTTCCCATAGCAACACATTATTGTTCCCCTTCTCCTTCTTCTATTGTGTTGAGTTGGTAAGCTTCCAACTCCACCTTTTCTTCCAAATGCATACCCATGATAGCCAAAACTTTCCAAACCTCATCAATAAACTCATGACGGTCCTCATCCACTTTTGACCTATAGAATTCCGGTGGGTTTATCATTATAAAGTCCTTCACGCTAGATCAGGGGTAGGGGAATGACGAGATTGGGCCCATTGGTTGGATTGGTTAGCCGCAACTAGTTCTAGCAAAGTGAGAGTATCCTAGAGCTTACCATGAGATGATTCTTCCTCGGGAGTGCGGGCCCTATTTCCTCTTGTGTTAAACATGATCTAACATAGCAAAGAACAATTATTAGCGGGGAAAACCATACTTTAACTCTATAGCATAAGTTAGAACATGAAGAAGGGAGACATTTCCTAAAATGCCTCATAGCCTCTTGCTCATAGTTGTGGTGCACAACACAACCATGAACAAGACTCTAATCTATGCGGTGTGTTGGATGTTAATGACCATTAACAACCTAATTCTCTGATACCAAGTTTGTCACGACTCAAGCCTAGGGCCTAGATGTGACACGGTGAATAAGAAACCTGAAGGGATCCCAAATAAGACTCTTAACATATCATTAGACATCATTGCTCATGGAAGCAATTAAACGACATAATTAGATTAGAAACAAGGGCAAAAAGGGGCTAAGGGAAAGCCTTTCATAATATAAGACACCATTAAATCAAGAGAGTTAAGGCTGATAATATAATGGCATAACTTGTCCAATAACACCTCTACTACATATATAAGAGCAGGGGCTATGATAAGCAACTAGACTCACCCTCATAGTCATAAGTATACAATAAGGAAAAAAGAGTCTTAATACATATTATAAGATCAAGTTATTATCCCTGAAATTGAGGACTTACCAACTAGCTTTGGGTAGAAGTACTAGCCACGAGGAGGAGAAGGAGGATAAATCAGTGCTCTAGTCCCTACATGATAACATTATGTTAGCATAGAGTATGTATTAGTACATTTGAATGTACTAAATATGTAGCATGCAATGCAACAAAAGATAGGCGCATGACAAAATGCAACATCATAAGCAACAGATAGCATATTAGCAATATGACATGAATAAATGATATTTGAAGTAAAAAATGCTTATATAAAACATATTACATATGAATAAGATGATCATCATTGCATAACCATGCCTACTACCTCTTTGGTGAAGTAATTGATGTATATATCCCCAATATGGTAACACGATCCTACCACCCCTTGAGATAGGCGAATAAGGTATGTATACCCCCCAATGTGGTAGCACAGGCCTACAACCCCCCGAGCTAGGTGACTAAGATATATACCCTTCAACATTGTAGCATGGGCCTACAATCCCCCGAGCTAGGCGATTGAGGTTTATACCCCTCAATGCGGTAGTTCGGGCCTAGTACCCCCCGAACTAGAAATTGGTCAACTTTCATTACAATAGATACTTTCATGAAATCATCATATAAATACTTTAATTTTATCATCATAGAGTCACCCAAGTCATAAATAGTGCAATGGATCATCAATAGTTCAAGAATCCAAAATCAGACATTTTATTAAACACTTGGTATGTGTGTAGTGCTAGTGTAAGATTATGCAATTCAAGAGTGAAATCATATAAGAAAATCCAATGTAAAAATTCCCACCAATGATTGGTAATACCCTTATACAATATACATCAAAACCCTTCATCAAATCAAACATTAGACAATAGATTCATAGCTCAAAACATGCTCAAACAGTCACAAGTTTTTGAAACCCCAACATAGTTCATAGTAAACTTCATAATAAGTAAAACCTATAAGTAAATCCACTTATATTCATGCAATTTAGGTAAAAAGGAATCTTGGGTAGTATGGGTGAAAGAACCAATGGTTAAAACCCACATACTTTAACTTTAGAGAATTCTTGATGAAGATTGAAAATGGAGACTTGAAGCTTGGATGAACTCCTTGAGATCTGGAAGAGATTTGGACACTTGAATTTTGAGAGAAATATTAGTCTAAGGGTTTGAAACAGTATTGGGGAAGGGTTTTGATGATATGAAGGTGAAATATGGTTAAGTATATATATTTTAACACATGGGAGGGCTTAGATCCAAGACCCAAATGTCTCGAGCCAAGATAAAATCACTGGCAATAAAACACATAAGTCTGCATCTTGTCTGCATCGCAGAGGCAATTTTACATTGGTCTGAGATGGAGGTGCATCGCGGCACCATCGCGGACATACACTAGATAAGGAATTTTTGGAAAATCAAAATTGTGATTCGTTTGCTCTAAAATCGAGGTTAGACTTATTTCCACTCAATTTTGCCCCCTAATAAAAAATATAAAGTTCAACTTTTGATATAACATATTAATTTTGAGATATATAAAAATTATGATTCCATACACTTTTGAGACATATTTTCGGGCACTTTTTGGGGTCATTTTAATGGGGAGCCCAAAGGGACCCCAAATAAGCCTCTTAGCATATCACTACATATCCTTGGTTGTAAAATAAATTGAACATCAAGATATCATAAAAGAAGCGTAAAAGGGCTAAGGGAGTCTTTCATAGCTAAAAAAAAATATATAAAAGTCAAGAGAGTCGATGCTCAAAGCATCATCACATTACTTGTCCAATAACACCTCTAAACTTAGAATTAAGCGGGGGACAAGATAACTTTCTAGGCTCACTCTTATAGTCAAAAGCAGACAAGAAATGAAAGAGAGTCTTTGCATAACATAAGATCAAAAGATATCATCCTCGGAGTTGAGGACTCACCAAACTTGCTGCAAAGATAGTACTAGCTACGTGAAAAAGGAAGTTGATCAAATGGAGCTCCAGTTCCTACATGCTAACTTCATGTACGCATAGAGTATACATTAGTACGTTTGAATGTACTAAGTATGTCGGATGCAATGCAACAAGGGATTAGCAACATTAGTAAAATGCGTACATATAGGCAATGAATGAGCATACTAATAATGTGTTATATATGAATGATGCTTGAAGTGAAACATGCTTATATAGAACATCTTACATGTGTAAGAAGAGACCATCATCATAGACCAAGCAAACTAGGTACTTGAAATCCAAGGTAGACCACCCCTTGGAAGTGATTGAGGAATCAACCCCTCAATTGGTTGATGGGCATTACCACCCCCCATCCAAAGTGATTGAGGTATCAACCACTCAATTGGTTGACGGCATGACTACCTCCTATCAAAAGTGATTAAGGAATCAACCCCCCAATTGGTTAATAGCATGACCACCCCTGTCGAAAGTGATTGAGGAATCAACCTACTAATTGGTTTATGGGCATACCCCCCCCATCGAAATGGTTGTGTGGTTGCGGTAATTTACCCCTTCTCAACTAGGTATGGTCAACCCATAACAATATAGATACTTTTCAAGCAAATAACTCATATACTCTTTCCTTTCATCATCATAAAGTCACTTAACTCATAAACCATGCACTAGACCTTCATTAACTCAATAATCCATAATCGGATATTTTATCAAATACTGACGGGTGTGCAATGCTGTACTAAATCATGCAATTTTAAGAGTGAAATCATATGAGAAAAATCAATGCAAAACCGCCCACCAACATATGATAATACCCTCATGCAATATACATCAAAATCCTTCATCACATCACATAAAAGATCATAGATTTATAGTTCAAACCATACTTAAACAGTCACAATTTTATGAAACCCCTAGATATTTTATAGTCAACTTTCATTGCAAGAGATACCCATAAATAATCTACTTGAAAACATGCAATTTATATAAAAAGGAAGGTTGGGCATCATGGGTGAAAGGACCCAATTTTTGAAACTCACATACCTCAACTTTGAAGATTTCCTTGATGAAGATTGGATTGAAAATTTGAAGCTTGAATGAAATCCTTAGATCTGGAATGAGATTGGGACACTTGAATTTTAGGTGAAATATTTGTATAAGTGTAAGAAAGAGTTTTGGAAAATGTCATATATGATATGGGGTTGAAAAATGACTAAGTATATTTGTTTTTATGCATGGGAAGGATTAGGCCTAAGACCCAAAGGTGTTAGACCCCGTAAAATAATTCAATTGAAGTAAATCGTTCAATTGGAAAAGTTATGACGAACATGGCATAATTTTAACTAAGTAAGTTCGCGGTGCCAAATTACAATTGTAGCGTATATTTTTAAGTTGGAGTCGGGAGTCCTCAATTGGATTAAAATAGAAAAGTTTTTGGACCTAATTGAACAATGGGCTAACTAGGAGCCCTTAGGAGCAATTTTTAAAAGGTTGGCTTCTATAAATACCCCTCTTTAGTTCAAATTGAAGAACATTTTTTTTGTTCTAAGTCTTGTGAGCTTGAAGAAGAGGAAGAAGATAAGGAGAGGAAGAAGGAAAGGAAATCTTGCAATAATTGAGGTAAGTTTCGAATTCGAATTGTTTCTCTTAATGCCTCTTAGTTGTAGGTATGGATAGGAGATGAATGTGTCGAGAATTTAGGAGAATTTGGTTGGCCTGGGCAAAGTTTAAGTGTTAATATGTAGAGGCGCCTAAGGATGTCTACTATACGTGTATAACTATAATTGAACGAAAATTGAACCGAAGGAGCAAAAATCGAGAGCCAAATATTGAAGCCAAAAATTGGGTGAACAGTAGCAACCCTCTAGGGTTGCTACAGTAACTTTCCCCATAAATACGTTTCTTTTGGATTCTTGATAAATTGTCGCTTCTAGGGTGTTATATTGAGGCCCCTAAGTATCGTGGTATATTTGGTTTGGT